>JASDQU010033980.1:25566-41908 GCA_032191745.1 Picea mariana | reverse complement strand
GTCTTCATATCTTCCCAAGATCTAATGCTGTATTCTCCTAAACTCATGAACCAACGTAGTGCAGAATCTTTCAGGGTGGCAGGAAATAATTTCAGTTTATGTGCATCTTGGAGATAGTTATAACTCCTTCACAGGATGTCAAACTCAAAAAGAAAGACATCTGGGTCCTCACTATTTTTCCCATGGAAGGCTTGTAGTGCTGAAAGTGGGATATTTTTCATGGTGACATTCTGGACTAAGTCCAAAATAGGAAATCCAAAGGTGGTTTCTTGTGGTAGCTCATTCTTTGCTTGTTCTTCACCTTCATTTTCAATATGAAGTTCCCCATGTAGGTCTCTCCCTCTTTATCTCATGGTAAAAGGATTACCAAGGATTGTATAAACAATCTTATCCTTCTTTGGTGAGGGTGTAAAATCCCACCTTTCTGGATTCTTTTTGCCAGAAGTGTTATCTCCTATTGGTCTTTTTGAGGATCTTATGGCCTTCGATGTCACAGCTGTAGTTGTTATCTATGAGATTATAGAGTTAGGGTTCCTGAGAAGGGTGTATATTTTCTTTGGATCAACTGTGTCATCCAGGGCTGGATCACCAAGATTTTGAGTTTGCTGATGTATGGTGTTTCCTGGTTCTAGGATTTGTTCCACGGTTTCCTCAGCCATAATTTCAGTCTTAGTTTCTATTTCTCTTTGGGTGGAGGTGTCTTCTTCTTTTTGTGGTTTTATATTTTCCCTAAATCTACCTCTAGGATCTCTATTTCTCATGAAGTCATGCTAAATGAAATGAAAGAACTAAGATCGAGTTTCAGAGTACCTGTGATAACTAATATGTCGGTTTTCACCCTTTTTGTTTCCACAGCTGCTCTTACTATCAACCTCCTAACACACCAAACCAAGCTAAGTTCATTCTAAAATTAATCAAGACAATTATCTTCTTACCTTTTAAACAGCTCCCCGGCAACGACGCCAAAAATGTCAGGCTGCTAAATTGAAGATTTAAGTGACCTGAAACACTAAATTGTCAAACCAGGGTTGGTAAACTTCGAGTTGATACACTGTATGTGCAGGTAAGCTAATTCCTATCTAAAGGATATCCTGAAAAGAAAACATAAACTCACTCTGAAAACTTGAACCTTAATGATGATCTTGAAACTTAGCATTTCCTATTTAAGTCATTAACAGAAAACAGTCTTATGTTTAAATGATGGTGCTTCTATTTCCATGCAGAAGTGTGATTTCACAAGATTATTCCACTGCTACTTTTAATCATCTATGATCACCATTTCGATTCAAGCCATGACAGAAAGAGTGTTTCCTCAAATGCATTTAATCCAGTTACCAAAATCAATCTAAATCTATCTACAGGAAAACAGAGTACTATCCTACCTACTGGTACCGGAAGCTTCCTTTGATTTAACTGTAATCTAACTATTCTAAGTAAGAAGGGTAACTAACTATTTAACAGAGCAAAGTTCATTCAATCTCTAAGTGATGTTCGAATTGAAAACTAGAAGCCAAACAAACTTAATTCATGTTCTAAACCCTACAGGCATCAGTCATGCATTCAATATTCATCAACATAAAAGATAGCAGTATGCGGGAAACGATCCTGTTGAAGAACAATTAAACACGATACTAAACCAGTCAATCTTCAAACTTTAAGCTATCCTGTATGCAAATTCCAAAACACTGCAATGAACTAAATCTACGATAGAGTAAAGCTAAATCTATGACAGAATAAAGTAGTGGCTTGCACCGGTTTGGAGGGCCCAACCAAACGGCACAAACGCTGTAAGTGACAACCAGAGTCGACTATAACATTCTATGCAAACATGGTGTAACACACTTCATTAACTCATAAGAAAAATACTCAGATCGTATGACAGTCGGGTAACATAACGTAACATCAGTTTTTGTATTCAGAAATATATGTTCACGATATAGCATAATCCAACCCGTTCTCAGGAGTGATCGCAGGTTTATATAAATCCTTCCTGTCTATAACAGTCTAAAACAAATATGCATAAAACAAATGGATCCCTCGATCCAAAAATAGCTTGGAATCTAGTTTTAAAACGTACTTCACATCTTCGTGACACATAGTGTCACGAAGTGTGAACGATGAAGAATTAACGACCCAGTTTTATCATTATGCCTTCAAGCACCCTGTGGGCGATGACTCCAGTTGTCCTTCGAATCTCTCTGTCTCCCATTCGGTCCATAACGCACAGATCTTGAGTGGCTCCAATGGTATCTCCACGGGTACGAGTTGGTACCTGGTACCGGCATCCTGTTCCAAAAATAGAAGTGGTACCTAACCCAAGCAACATTAGTTCCAATATCAATTTAAAGCATCAAAGTGCATAAAAATAGCTTGAAATGCAAAGATACCTTAAGTAACTCCATTGAATGGTAGGGAGATGTTAATTATGTCAAAACAAGGCCAAAAGGGTGGTACTGGTATATAAATGGAGGTCTGTGGAATATAATATAGGCAAAAAATATGATCAAAATCGGAGACCAACAACATTCCTGGAACTTCCTGGCATATGCATGAGAGTCCTTGAACAAGGTAGGCTAACAATATCCCTCTCTGAGTGCTGGTTGTGGAGCTTGATTATCTTCCTGATTCATAGGTATTTGTTTTCAGTCATGTTTATACTCCATGAAGACTTTACACCTCGGAAGAATGTACACTCCTCCACGCAGGCGAGTGCATAGGGGGGTTACCTCCTCTGCAGGGTCTGGTTGAAAGTGGGCCCTTGGTGGGGGTTTGGGGGAAAGTGTTCCCCAATGGGGGTTTGAGGGTGAATCCCCTGAAAGAAAAATTGCATTGTAAATGTATATTGTAATTTCATTGTAAATTTGGACCATTCATTATAAGGTCGTAGATCTGATGGTAGAAGTTATGTTAGGGTATTTTTCCCTAGAAGGAAACCCTCTTTTATGAGGGAAATGTATTGCGACTATGTATAATTGCAAATATTGTAATCTAAGAGAGGATACTATGAGGGAAAGAAGAGGAAGTTACAACGGGTGTGTTGTAGGTTCTATCCCTTCATTTGCTGGATAATAATAAAGGAAGGACCCGACAATTTCTCTAGTGGACGTAGCCCACACTGGGTGAACCACGTATATCTGTGTCTCTATTGTAATGTATATCTTCTTTGTTTTATTTCCACATTTGTTTTATTTTATTTCTTTGTAATCCTATTTTTCTAACAACTGATATCATAGCAAAAGGTAACTCATAGGAAAAGAGGGTTCCTAGCTCGAGTGGGAGAAATGGCAGAAGATTGAAAGTTTAGGGTCGAGAAATTTAACGACCAAAACTACCATTTATGGAAGATGAATATGGAAGATTATTTATATAAGAAGGATATATTCCTACCATTGGGTGGAATATAAAAGAAGCCGACGACCATGAAGGTTGAAGAATGGGAGTTTCTTGACAGAAAGGCACTAGGAACAATACGACTGAGCCTGGCAGGGCCGATGGATTTCAATATTTCGAAAGAAAAGACAACAAAGGAGATGATGGATGCATTGAATAAATTATATGAAAAACCCTCGGTGTCCAATAAGGTATTTCTAATGAAGAGATTATTTAATATGAATACGTAAGAAGGTGGGTCTGTTGGAGATCTTTTAAATGAATTTAATATGGTTACTAATCAACTAAGTTTTTTAAAAGTGGAATTTGGTGATGAGGTCAGGGATATTGTGGGAAGAAATGAAATTTGAAGAAAGACTGTAGATCTCTAAAGAAACAAAGAGATGGACAAAAGGAGAAAAATTAGGAAGCAAATGTAACAGGTGATGTGTTACAAGATGATTTGAGTCTTTATGTAGATAATATTTTTGAGTCTTTGTAGTATATTTATGGGCTTCATTTCATGCCACACCCCATAGGAAATATTTTCTAGATTATGTTTAAGGTGATTTTGGACAGGTTCATTTGGGTGATGATGCACCATGCAAAATTGTTGGAATGGGAAAGGTAAAAATAAAGAAAATTAATGGAAACCAATGGTCGTTGAAAGAGATAAGACATGTTCCATATCTAAGGAAAAATATAATTTCAACAGGGCAGTTGGAAAATGAAGGTTGTATATCCATATTTATAGATAAGGTGTGGAAGGTCACCAAAGGATCATTGGTGATAGAAAAAGGAGAGAAGGTAGGTACATTGTATTTATATACTGGTAATACTAACTCTTCTATCTCTTTAGATTCTATAAGAGTGGATACAACATTGTGGCATCATAGGCTTGGACACATGAGTGAGAAGGGGTTGCAGATACTTCACAACAGAAATTTGTTGCCAGATCTTAAACAAATTGATTTGGATTTCTGTGGGCATTGTGTTTATGGAAAACAAAAGAGTTTTAGATTTCTCTGAGTCGGAAAAGAAAAGAAGAGTGAAAGGTTATATCTTGTGCATACATATGTATGATACCAACTCGGGTATCATATCTTCGTGGCTCTCTTTATTATGTTACTTTTATTGATGATGTAACTAGAAAAACTTGGGTTTATTTCATTCGACAAAAATATGATTTTTTGATACTTTTAAGAAATGGAAAGCTTTGGTTGAGAATGATATAGGAAAAAGGTTGAAGTGTCTCACATTAGACAATGGAGGTGAATATTGCAGCAAGGATTTTTATGATTATTGTTCATACCATGGGATTCAGAGAGAAGATAGTTCGAGGAACACCAGAAGAAAATGGTGTGTCAGAAAGGATGAATAGGACAATCATGGAGCATGAAAGGAGTATGAGATTGCATGTTGGTTTTCCCTTACAATCCTGGGTATATTCTATAGATACTGTTTTTTACTTAATAAACCTAGGACCTTCAAGCTCTTTGGAAGGTAGAATTCCAGAGGAAGCATGGATAGGTAAAAAGGTGAACTATTATTTTTTGAAGACTTTTGGTTGTGAATCATTTGTCCATATTGATAAAGAAAATAGAACAAATCTTGAGGAAAAATACAAGAAGTGTACCTTTATTGGATACACTGTTAATGATTTTGGTTATCTCTTATGGGATTATGAAAAAAAATAAAAATTAGGAGTAGAGATGTTATATTCAATGAGAAGGTCATGTACAAAGATCAGTTGCAGGGAAAGAAACAAGAAAAAGAAAAAAAATAATATAGAGTGCATGATGAGATCACTGGAAAAAAAATTCCAAAGGAACCAGAAAATCAAAATGTACAACAACATGATTAGCAGGTACCTCAAACTCTTGCAAGTGTTGTTAGAATATCTACCAGGTTAAGTAGACCCCCTGAACGATACTCTCCTTCATTGTATTAGTTATTGTTGATTGATTCTAGTGAACCAAAATGTTATGAAGAGACAATTCAAGTAGACACCAAAAAGAAGAGGGAGTAAGGAATGAAAGAGGAAATGGATTCCCTGGTAAATAACTAGACTTGGGATTTGGTTCAATTGCCTGCAGGAAAAAAAAATTACATAATAAATGGGTTTACAAGTTGAAGGAAGAAGATGGAGGAAAAAAGAGGTACAAGGCTAGACTTGTTTTAAAGGGGTTTGCACAAAATAAATGTATACATTTTGATGAAATATTTTCTCCTATTGTTAAAATGACTTCAATTAGGACCATGTTAAGTCTTGTGGAAGTAGAAATTTTTCATCTTGAACAATTAGATGTAAAAACACCTTTTCTCCATGGGGATTTGGAGGAAGATATTTATATGTAGCAACCACAGGGGTATGAGGTCAAAGGGAAGGAAAATTTGGTATGCAGGTTGAATAAGAGCTTGTATGGACTAAAGAAAGCTCTAAGGCAGTGGTATTTGAAGTTTGACAGGTTTATGATAGAACAAGGTTATAGTAGATGTCATTCTGATCACTGTGTTTATTTTAAAAGGATAGAAAATGGAAGCTATATTATATTGCTATTGTATGTAGATGACATGCTTGTTGCAGGGTATAATATGCAAGATATAATTGTGCTCAAGAATAAATTATCTAATTCTTTTGCAATGAAGGATTTGGGTGCTGCAAAAAAATCCTTGGTATGACAATAACAAGAGGTAGGAAAAATTGCAAATTGATATTGTCTCAGGGTGATTACATAAAGAAGGTGTTGGAGAGTTTTAAAATGCAGAATGGAAAACCAGTTAGTAGACCTTTGGCCATCCATTTCAAATTAACTAAGGAAATGTGTCCCAAGACACGGGAAGAGTTAAAATACATGTCCAGGGTCACTTATTCATCAACAGTTGGCAACTTGATGTGTTCGATGGTTTGCACAAGACTAGATATTTCACATGTAGTGGAAGTTGTGAGAAGGTATGTGAACAATCCAGGTAAAGAAAATTGGGAGGTAGTAAAGTGTATTCTCAGGTATTTCAGAAGTACTACTACTCATGCATTATGTTTTGAAGGTTCAGACACTATTCTATAGGGATATGTTGATTCATATATGGAAGCTGATAAAGATAACATGAGGAGCACCACAGGGTATGTTTTTACTATAGGTGTAACAACAGTAAGTTGGATTTAAAAACTAAAAAATGTTGTTGCACTTTCAACAACAGAGGCAAAGTATGTTGTTGCTACAGAGGCTAGTAAAGAGATGATTTGGTTACATAGGTTTATGGAAGAATTGGGAAAGAAGCAGGAGAATAACATGTTATATTATGACAGTGAGAATGCCATTCATTTTGCAAAGAACTCAAAATTCCATGAGAATACTAAGAATATACAACTCAGGTACCATTTCATACGATCCATCTTGGAATATTGACATTTGAAGCTGGAAACGATACACACTAGCCAGAATATTGCAGACATGTTAACTAAGGGAGTAACCAGGGAGAAATTGAGTTCCTGCTCAGTTTTAATTGGTATTCAAGCATGAAGGTGAAGATGAGAAATTTTCTAGGTCCAAGAAGGTTCATAGTCTAGTAGATACAACATCGATGGAGTTGTTGAGATCAGTCTCCTAGTGGGAGATTGTTGGTTGTAGAGCCTGATTATCTTCCTGATTCAGAGGTATTTGTTTTCAGCCGTGTTTATACCCCATGAAGACTTTACACATATGAAGAATGTAAACTCCTCCACGTGGGGGAGTGCATAGGGGGGTTACCCTCTCTGCGAGGTTCAGGGGAAAGAGGGGGTTCATGGGAAAAGCCCCCGAAGGAAAAATTGCCTTGTAAATGTATATTGTAATTTCTTTGTAAATCTGGACCGTTCGTTATAAGGTTTCATATCTGATGGTAGAAGTTATACTAGGGTTTTTTTCCCTATAAGGAAACCCACTTTTATGAGGGAAATGTATTGCGACTATGTATGATTGCAAATATTGTATTCTAAGAGAACAGATTGTGGGAGAAAGAAGAGGAAGTTATAACGGTTGTGTTGTAGGTTGTATCCCTTCATTTGCTGGATAATAATAAAGGAAGGAACAAAAAATTTCTCTGGTGGGCATATCCCACACTATGTGAACCACATATATCTGTGTCTCTATTGTATTATGTATCTTCTGTGTTTTATTTTTGCATTTGTTTTATTTGATTGTCCCGAGCTCCTATTTTTCTAACACTAAGTACCTTATGAGTTGTAGTGTAACCTCCGAAATGTTCTCTAGTAGGAACATCATGAAGTCCAAATAGGACCTTATCAACATCCTCTTTATCAATACATCTCCAATAGATACCATCATAATTTGTTTTGCATATCACTCCTTGGATGAGTTGGTATTGTGCAAAATAAAGTCTGAGATCTATCTTCTTCTTTGGTTCCATATAATGGGGAGTTTTCCCATGGGTTAGGTGTTATTTCATCTCATAACACCATTGGTCGCTATTAACATGGATATAACAAACTTACCCTTCAAATAGATTTTGATCTTGATAAAGTTAATTTTCTTCATATTTTTCATGTATTGATTCAACTGCTAGATTGCATAGTCCTTTCTCCTTGACAATTTTAGTAGGCTTGATTTCAATTTCATATTACTGCAGAGCTGTTATCCAATTGGCCCTTTTTTCTCCCAAATATTTATGGACTAAAAGGTTTCTTACAGCTGGATAAGGCACAATTACTTTGGTTTTATATTTGATCAAGTAAGGCCTGAAATGTTTGACCACCTTGAAAACAACATTGGATTGTTTATCTACGTTGAGATAATATAAATTTTCTCCTTGAAGTCCAAAAATCATAAGGGCAATGAGATATTCATTTCCTTCTTGATTATTCTATGTTATAAAAACAATGAGTGTAATATCAGAGGAAAATTTGTATAGTATAAAATCTTTGCTAAAGTCAGGACACATTAGTGTGAGAGCCTGTATTATCTCTGCTTTGATTTTCTCGAAAGGATATTTCTCTCTAGGTCCCCATTTGAATTCTATGTCTTTCTTAATCATTTCCTAGAGAGGTTTGATGGTTTCAACAAATATAGGAATTAATCTCCTCACAAAATTAATCTTGCTAAGGAATGACTGCATATACTTCTTATTATGAGGGGGAGGTATCTTTGAGATGGCTTCACTCCTTTTAGGTTTGATCATCATACCTTCTTTGGATACAATATATCCTAAAAATATTCCTTCATCAATAGAAACACACAAATTTATTTGGGTTAAGAGAGATTTCATACCTTCTACATCTGCTAAACACTCTTCTTAGATGAGTTAAATGATCTTTGTTTTCCTTAGAGAAAACTATAACATCATCCAGGTACACTACCACACAATTTACAATTAGCCCCATGAAATCTATGTCCATGGCTCTCTGAAAAGTTTCTCTAGCATTAATTAGTCTGACAGGCATTTTCATGTAAGCATAAGTTTCCTATTTCATTGAGAAAGAAGTTTTTAATTGATTTTCATGGGCGACTAGGACTTGTTTATACCCAAAAAATACATCTAGTAATGAGATCATTTCAGAACCAGACACAGATTGTAAGTTTTTTCTATAGGTGGAACATGATAATTATCTATCTCTAAAGATTTATTCAAGTTTATGAAATCAATACAGAGTCTTATGTCCCCATTTTTGTTCCTTACCATCATAATATTGACAATCCATTGGGTATGCCTAATAGGAAATATTATTCTTGCTGCCAATAGTTTGTTTAGCTCTGGTTTTACTTGTGGCTCTAAGATGGGGTGAATTTTCCTCAATTTATGCTAAAAAGGCTTGGTTTGAAGCTTCATAGAAATAATATGTTGGATAATATTGGTGTCATAATTTCTAATCTCATCATATGTCCAAGAAAAAATATCCTTGTATTCTTTAAACAACTTGATAAAATCTTGTCTTTCAGGAGGAGAGTAATTCTTCCCAAGATTTATGTTTTGAGGTATGCTACTGGTTCCCAAATTAATGACTTCAAAATGCATGGTTAAGATGTTGGTTTTGTAGTTATTTACCTTCTTGAACTTGTCTTGGAGGTCATAAAGCTTCTCCATTCTCACCACACTCTTAGGAATATTATTAATTGGGTTGTCCATGTTATGCTCTGGCATTTGGTCTGTTGAGTTGGGAACATACATATTCGTCTCTTGGTCATGTTTAGCTTCATCAATTATGTAGTCTTTGAAGTTACCTTCAAGGTGTAGGAAGTTTATAATATGATGATGATCATCAAAAACTCTCCAATTGGTCACATTGTTAGGGATGGAAGGTCTATACAACAATTCCACAAAAAAGTGTTAGGTAATAATCTTTATGATGGAATAATCCTAGATGTTACATTTTCTAATAGATCAATGCCATAATTAAAGAACGAGGAACATGGATGATATTAAATGCATCAAAATACTTAATCAACTCCCATGCCTCTTGTTGTTAATGTTTAAGGTGACTTGATAGGAAGTGTATTGTGTTCCTTAACTGCTTTATGACTATATCTGAATCACCAAATACCTTGATTTTATTTTCCCCCAAGTCTACTACTTTTCTCAGTCCTTGGAGTAGGGATTCATACTTAAAAGTATTATTTGTGCAATGGAACTCAATTCTGCAGGATATTAATTTTTTTTTTCCAATAGGGTCTTTAAGTATACAACCAACACCTGTACCTTCAAGAGACTTGGATCCATAAAAAAAAAATCCACATGTTAGGATCTCTTTTCAATTTTTGTATGGACTCTGAATTCTATTTACTTTCGGAATTAATTTGGTTAGGAAGTTAGAAAAATCCTTTAATATATCTCCGAATGTTATGTTAGACTATACAATATTATCATTAGTTTTAATTTCCATGTTACAGTGGGGTTCAACAATATGAGTGCAATGAAGGATTTCAGAGTGTGTGTTTGATTCCGCATGAGGTAAAATATCAGTTATGTGGTTCCCAAAAAATGAGTCATATGAATAATTACCCAGAATAGAATGAATGAACATAATGGATTCATTTGGGTCATTAAGGTCAGTTACCATATGCTTCATATACCTTTCTCCATCGACCTAATTTGATTGGATTTTCCATTATACGGTAGCCATAGGTGTGACCAATTAGTGGAAAAATATCCTTTAAACATAGCAGAATAGTCTCTATTTAAAAGAATACCATATGTATTAGGTATACCCATGACTATGATGTCAATGGTTTGATGTATTTTAGGGTTGTATGACATCCTAATCAAAACATTCTTCAACTCTCCAATTACTTTTTTTTTAACTAAAACATATATTTTTATTTTTTATTTAAGTACTAGTTGGGCCTAGGCCAAATCAAACATCATTACAAGGGAAAAACTTACCACTTAACCCAAATACAACATGTCCCATTCTTACAGAGCTATGAGAAGAGGAAGATCCAATTCTACAGGATGGGAATCCACAGTGGGGCTTCGTCGTATTTTTTAATGCACCTAGAGGCAATAAGAAACCCATGTTCGCCTTGGCATCTTCTTCCTTGTTCCGTCCATGCATGATGTGGAAAAAAAGAGAGGAGGAGAAATATTGTATCACTTGCCACAACCTTTGCAATGTCTTGTTTATTGCAAGATTGCTAAAGTGATCATTCAAATTTAAAAGCTTTATCAGAATTTTGGAGTCTCCAAAAACTTGTATTTCTTTAGTGCCATTTTCACGTGCTATCTGAAAAGATTTTAACAACATTTCAACCTGATTATTTTTTCTCTGTCTTAGACCCCAATTGAAGCTATCTTTTCAGGATCCATCCGAGGATTAAATAACTTCTCCTGCTCCAACATTCCTTGGTTTTCCTTTGGAGGCACCATTGAAAAAAACTGAGGCTTTTCCTTGCCTCCTCCACTGTGCTTGAAAAAAGGCATCTGTGTCTCTCAAAAACCATCCTAGAGGGATAAAGGGGTGAACAAAGGATTGTTTTCTGTCTCAGAAAGTGAAGGTTCCTATCCATTTATTTTCTTCAGGGAGGAGAGTGTTTTTGTTCTTGAAGGAATGGTTAGACACTGTTTCAAGAAGGAGATGTTTTTCTTTAGCAACCATCATTGGGGGGGAGGGAAGAGTGTTGTTGAAGATCTGTTCATTTCTGGACAACCATAATTTCCAACAAATGTATTTGGGGATGGCCTGACAAATTATTTTCCAAATTGAATTGCTTTGACCCTCTTGAGGATAACGCGCCTTCCAGGAGGAGAATAAGGTAACCACTGTAATCAGCTTTGGAATTGTGGAATTGAGGCCTTGAATGGATCTCTTCCATACTTCTTAGGTGAATGGACAGTCCATAAACATATGATCCATCATTTCAAGAGAATTACAACACATGGAGCATCAATGAGGACCGATAAAGCCTCTTTTTTCCATATTTTTTCCTATCAATACTTTCTTATGCATTAAAAACCAACAAAAGAAGTTTAATTTGGGAAGGCCAAGAGGATCCCAGACTTTCTTCCAGAGGGTTGTTGACTTGATCAACACTTGGGCATATTGAAGTGAATTAAATCCTTGAACTGCGGTGTAGAACCTAGTCTTTCCCCAGCCCCATTTTTTTGATGAGAGGAGGTGGATGAGAGCTAAGTCTGTCAATGCATATAGAACAATATTTTTCTGAGTTTGAAAATGATGTGGAGTGCATAGGGAGACCCATTTCCTCCATCTCCCTGATGCATCCCATGAGGAGATATCTACCACTTTGATGAATCTGTGCTAGGTTAACTAGTCGCGGATCTCCTTAAATTCTTCATAAACACCGAGGGGCGCATTTCCCATGATGTTATCTTGCCACAACATAGTTTTTCTCCCGTTCCCTTGAATACAATACAAATTTGTTTGGAAGAAATCGAGCCCATGACAACAAAGGTTCCATATCAATGTGCCTTTGGGAGTATTTTCTTCCTAGAGGTTTCTCAAAGAAGCTCTATTGAAGTATTTTTTCCTTAGGAGTTTACTTACAGGGTGCCTACAATTTGTATAGAGTTTCCAAAGGATTTTCCACCCAGTGCAAGGTTTGGAAGCTCGAGATCTCTTAACTGTAACCCTCCTTCATAAAATGGGTGTTTGACAGTTTCCCAATTAACTAAGTGGTATTTATTTTGATTTCCTTTACCTCCATGCCATAGAAAGTCTCGGATCAGCTTTGAAATCTGAGTCATGATTTCCTTTGGGTCCAAAAGGAAGGAAGCCTGGTAGATTGGCAATGAAGACATGATCGATTTAATGAGGGTGAGTTCCCCAGCATTGGTAAGCCATTGACTACCCCAAGCTGAGATTTTAGCTTTGAATTTTCTTATTACTTCTGTCCACAACGAAGACTTATTGGAACCCAGAGTTAAGGGAAGTCTGATATATTTTTTTTTTTCCCAAGAAGCATAGCCCGAGAACCCCAGGTGGAGGGAAATTCACTGAATAGTTTGATGATCTACATTCCTCCCATACACCGTACTTTTCCTTTTGTTGATGAGTGCTCTGGAGATACTACAAAATCTTTGAAGGATTTCACTAAAGTTTTTTGCAATTTTTATGGAGGCTTCTCCCAACATAAGAGAATCGTCTGTAAAAAGGGAATGCTTGATTGGATCAAGGCCCTTCATCAACCTAATGCCTGGGACTGTTGAAGCCCTCTTTTCAGCAATCATTTCTATGCTTAAATAATCTGCCATCAAGATGTACAGGAAGGGGGAAAGAGGGCAGCCTTGCCATAATCCCCTAGAAGCTTGAAAATAATTATCTGGTCTGCCATTCACTAGCAGGGCTATCCAAGGATTTTCAATACAAGATTTAATCAAGTTTACAAAGCCAGGAAAAAATCCAAAAGAGAGAAGGACTTTATAAAGGAAGGAGAGGTTTACCCAGTCAAATGCATTTTCCATGCCGAGCTTTATAGGAATCCCTTTCTCATGCCGTTGATAATTGGAGTGCATGGATTCTTGCACCTGAATTACATTATCTAGAATATGTATCCCTTTGAAAAATCCACCTTGCATGGGGAAAATGAGATTCTCTGACAGAGGCTTAATTCTATTTGCCAATAGCTTGGACATAATTTTGTATGAAGCATTGCAGAGAGAGATAGGCCTAAATCTTTTGAAGGAGCCTGGGTTCACTTATTTGGGGATTAATGCTAGGAAAATGGAGTTAGTGTTGCCTCCCACTTTGGATCTTCGTTGGAAATATTTTATCATTCTCAACAAATCAGTGTTGATTATGTCCCAACAAGCTGTCAGACAGGTGGCTTAGGTTGATGGATAGTTGGTATGGATTGTTTCTTTTCATTAATGTCAACTATTGGAGAGTGATATTGTAGATTGATGTCAACCCTTAGTGATTGATGTCAACCCTTGGATAAAGTCTAGTAGCGAATTTCAGTAGCACAAAGGTTTGGATAATGGACCCAAGTTTGTTTGATGTAAAGATGACTCATTATTGTCTTGTCATGGTTAATAATAAGTACAAATGTATGAACTCCAAAGTGGTCCCCTTATGGTGAAATCCCTCACAGGAAGACGCTTTGTGGATTGAGTTATCCTATAAGTATGGTCAGAGAACCCATGCTTATTTGTGGAATAATGATATGAAGGTTAGTGAATTTGTTAGTGAAACTATTCTATATGGATAGTGCTTGTCATGCCCTTTTTGGTGGTATGTGGAACATCACATAACTCCTCACAGTTAGAGAGTTATGGCCATGAGAAGTTGGAGAACCTAGGTTTGGGAAATGGACCCAAGTTTGTTTGATTAATAACGGTATGATTTTTGATATATTTTCAGGTAATAATATTCTATATGGATAGTACATTTCATTCCATTTCTTCTGGTATGTGGAACGTCACATAAATCCTCACGGTTTGAGAGTTACTGCCTTATGAAGTTGGAGGACCCTCATATGTCATCTAGAAGCCCCAAAAGGTCAAAGTACTCAAAGTGGTTTAAGAGATTTTAGAAGGTAAATAATAAATTGAAGTGATGAGTGTAATATAATTCAAAGTGAATGCAAAATAAATTATTTAAATAATAAATTTAATGGAGAAATTAGAAGTGGGTTAACCGTAAAATAAGGAAAGTGAGCAAAGTGACCTAGAGGATGTTTTTAAGGAAGCTACTTGGAGAGTATAAATAAGAGGAAAGGCTCTCTAATTTAAGAAACAATTGAGAATATTGAATACCTATAGATTTCTAAGGTAACTAAAGGATATCTAAGCCAAATTTATGAGGAAAGTAAAGAAAAGAAGGTTGGAATTCAAGGAAGGATAAATTCTTTTGATGATGCTTTCTAAGGTATGTTTTTTTTAGGTCATCTCACCATTTTCGCAATAAATTAATTTCTAGAATGATTTAGAAAGTGAAATTTATATTCCATTGAGGAAACATATCCAAGTATCTGTGGTAAAAAATTTAGCTTGTGGTTCATTTTATTTTTGGAGTTACACTCTGTGGAAAATAGGGTTTGTAGTTAGTCCTGAAACTAGTAAAAAAAAGGTGTTTTGAGTAAACACGTCATAAATTATTCATAACATATCCAAATTCAGTAAGCCCAAATGTGTTGCTTAGAGTACATTCTGTAGTATTCTTTGTAATAGTTTCATATCAATCCAACAAATATTTCGTGTGGGGCATGCTCTACAAGGTCTCTCTCTAGAATACGCCAGAATTCAACAAGGTATGCCATTTTTTTTGGACAACTGAGAGAGGGGGGGGGTGAATCAGTTGTTACTGAGCTTAAACAATTATGCTTATTTTAAACTCTTTGAAGAGAACTGAATGACAATCACAATAATGCAAGGAAGTAGGCAATAGAACATTCAACATCATTCACACATATGAAATATACAGAGACAGATATTTCCTAAGGAAACCCATAAAGGGTAAAAACCTCTTCTTCTTTGTATGATAAATAATATTTACATTTTATACATTATCATACATATGAGCACCAACTCATAATAAGGCTACAACCTCTGTTTTGCAAGCTGCAACTTGCTGAGAGCACCAACTCTCTACTTTCTCTAGCACCTACTAGAAGGAAGCACCAACTCTCTGGTTTCTCTAGCACCCACTAGAAGGAAGCACCAACTCCCTAAGTGTTCCAGCACCAACTGGATGGAAGCACCAAATTCTAGTCACACAGGTACCAACCTGTATAATAGAGAACAACAATTCTCCCTTGCACCACCCTGCCACCCTGGTTTCTCTGGCTACAACCAGATGGAAGCTACAACTCCCTGTGTTCAAGCACCCACTTGAACCTCTGAGGACAACAGTCCTCCCTAGTACCTCCCTTCCACCCTGAAATATAATTTTTTCTATATAAAAATTTATCATAGTGATACAATATTTATCATTGGCTTACCAGGCTTATCACTATTCTTCTATGCTGCTCTTCTCTCCTGTATCAATGTCTCTCTGTCTGCATCTTCTTGTGATTTCTGATCTTCTGTTTTTCTCTACAAGAGCACCTCAACCTTCCTTTAGTGTCTCATTATCTTGTTGCACACATGCCTTGTGCTTTCTATGCTTCTGCCTTTTATGCTCTGTGCGCCATGTCCATTCAATGCACCATTCCTCTTCTCTGTATTTCACCTACTGCACACTACTCCTTCTACACTCTTGAATCCCTCTCAACAACAACAACCATCTCTTCTTTCTTCTGCCTTCTTATAGTATCTATGCTCCTTATGAATCCCCTGTGCACAATGCTTCTGCATGCTCTTCATGTCGAGTGCTCTGCCTATTCATCATTGCAACTCTTCAGCTTCTCTAGCTATTAAACCCATGTGTCCATCATCACTGGGTGTTATGCTGAGATTCCTTCACCTCTCCAACAGTCAAGACTCTTTGTCTTCTTTGTCACAGTCGAGCTCATCCTCTCTGTTGTAGTTACATGCTTCAACGCTCATCCATCTGTCAATTGCCTCTATGAGTAGTATTCAT
>JASDQU010033980.1:3134-21955 GCA_032191745.1 Picea mariana | reverse complement strand
TATAAGTCAAAGTGGATACAAAATAAATTATTTAAATAATAAAGTTAATGGATAAATTACTAATTAGACAAGTGGTTAGAAGTTGGTTAACCCTAAAATAATGAAAGTGGGTTAAGATGGTTAAAAGGTAACCCCTCGAGGAAGCTACATGAAAGTATAAATAAGAGGCAAGGCTCTCTCATTTCATATCGCACTTGAGAATATTGAATATCTACAGGTGACTGAGGTAACCAAAGGATATCTAAGCTGAATTTCAGAGAGAAAGTGAAGTAAAGAAGGTTGAAATTCAAGGGAGGATAAATTATTTTGATGATGCTTTCTAAGGTATGTTATTTATAGGCCATCCCACCATTTTCGAAATAACTTTTTTTCTAGAATGATTTAGACCATCATATTGATACGACATTGAGAAAACATATCCAAGTAGTTGTGGTATGAATTTCAGCTTGTGTGTCGTTGTAGTTTTCGAGTTACACTCCGTGGAAAATAGGGTTTGTGGCTAGTCCTAAAACTAATCTAAAATAGGTGTTTTGGGCAAAAATGTCATAACTTATTCATAACAGATCCAAATTAAGTAAGAAAAAAAAATGGTTAGAGTACAATCTGCATTATTCTATGTAAAATGTTCATATCCATGCAAAAAATATTCCATGTGGGGCACGCTCTACAAGTTCGCTCTCTGGAATAAGCCAGAATTCAACATGGTATGTCATTTTTTCTATAACTTTTTTTCTAAGAGGTTCCAAGTAGTGACACCTGAAGGAATTGCATAAAACAAACTGAAGAACATTGGGTATTGTTTTCAGATCTTTATTCATTACAGGTACATAGTTATGATTATTTCAAGTTAGGGTTGTTGACTAATCCAAAACTAGTCATGTGAGACTAAAGAAATGTTTGATGAAAATGCTAGTCTCTTGTTGTTAAAGTTAAGGAAGGTTTGCAGGTATGTGATCATATACACCGGGTCTATTAAAAAGTTACAAATCAGATTTGGATGATGAAATTGATGAGGGATTTTGGTTGAGGTACATGTTGGGTACATGGTTGAGACAAGTAGTTGATGAGTTGGCACATACATGAGGTGTATAGTTGATGATGTTGGTAAATGTCTTCTGAATTGAGATCGATGATGCAGATTGCCCTCTAGGATCCATTTTCTTGTTTTGGACATAGCTGGAGTATATTAAGTCATATTTGGATGAAACTTATGGGTTTTGACCGCAGAGATGAGCTCTACAAAAGTGTTAGAGAAGGTCATTGTCCATTTATGCTTGGATTTGTCAAAAATGGAAAAATAGTGGGCTTTAAAGATCTAGGTCCAGATCATTGGCAAAGATCCAGATTAATCTGAAATTAATTGAGAGTGTCTAGAAAGAAGGCACAAAATAACCCACAAAGGAATTAAATAAATCCTAAGGGAATTGGAATGGGGATGTTGAAATAGGCCAAAATCCATTATTTCAAGCCACTTTTTTGGTATTTTTTAGATTTTTGGAAGAGGAAAAGTGACTCCATATCAAAAAAATGAAAAATTTTATTTACTCGACATTTTATACACTCATCAATACAAATAAATTTGGTTTATTGAAAATTTTCCATAAGTTCACATATTGAGAGAGAGCCAATTTTGCGAAAAAATCGAAGTCTGGAACAAGAGGCAAAAAAGGGGAAAATGGTCATTTTCAAATTGCTTCATTTTTTGACTAGAGCATCATATTGAAAATATGAAAGTAGTTATGAATTATTTGTCATTTTATTATCTACTCATCATATAAAATTTTCTCTAGTTCCTAACATATTTTCTTCTGTAGTTGACTGAAGTTGGAATTTCAATAAAATTTCACCAGTGGAGAAAATGCACAAATGGGGTGAAAGTGGTTTTTTCAGGAAGCCATACGTTTCAGCTCAGATATCGGATTGGGGCATGAGTATAGTCGTTGGAAAGAATATTCATAGGAGAATGACTTGGAATTGTTAGAATTTGGATAATTGTGATAAATATTCATAAATTGAGTAGAAAAGGGACATGTAGCATTAATTGACAATTTTTTATGATATGCATATTTCTAATAAAAATGGTTTCTTTCACATTTTTCATAATTAGGAGGTATAAACATATCAATTTAGTATAAGAATTCATATTAAATAAATGTAAGAATGAGAGGGAGCCTTCAGTCATGGTAAAGGGGCTAAAG
Organism: Picea mariana; assembly: GCA_032191745.1. Lineage (NCBI taxonomy): Eukaryota > Viridiplantae > Streptophyta > Pinopsida > Pinales > Pinaceae > Picea > Picea mariana. Next base: position 19,757 of record JASDQU010033980.1, on the reverse strand, counting down.
GACAAAATATCAGTGTTGGTAATGTAGAGACATGATCAAATGGACACAAGGGAATAAGGGAGAAAAAAACATTAATAGAGACTATGATAAGCTTGAGAATATAATTCCAAAGATACAAAGAATATAATGAGAGGATGATAAGAGAAAAAAATCAGATAAATTCTCAAGTGATGCAAAACCTAAATCCGTTGCATAGGCAAGTAAAGAATGGATCAAACTCAATACAAGAGGAAGAGGGAAGATATCATGAAATAAGAGATAACTACAAAAGACATGGTTATTCAATAATTTTTATTAGAACTCATAGACATCACTCACCTCCTTACTCAACAAGGAAATTTTATGCATCTGAAGATTCCATAAGTAGTCCAGAGGTGTCTCCTGTTAGGAACCAAGGAAGAAGACATGAATTGAACAGTTTGCAAGGAGAGATGAGGAAGCTTAGGCTACCATCCTTTTATGGTGAAATAGAAAGGGAAGATGATGTGGAATCATGGTTGTTTGTACTTAGGAGGTATTTTCAATTGCATAACTACTCATCAAACTTGAAAGCTAGAACTTCCACCTACTATTTGCATGGGAAAGATGATATGTGGTGGGATCAAATTAAGAAATTTGATCACATAAATGAGAGAAGGATCACTTGGAAGAAATTGAAGAAATATTTTCAGAAGGAATACCTTTCATATCACTTCCACGACAAGAAAATGCGGGAGTTCTTTGAACTTAGGTTGGGAAGCATGACCATGACAGAGTATGAAAATAAGTTCTTGGGACTTCTAAAGTATGTGGGGTTTATAAAGGATGAGAAGGTGAAAATACTAAGGTGTTTGAGTGGAATTCCTTCATTTTATAAAGAGAATATTCAATATGATGAGCCTAGGAATTTGACTGAGACCATCAAAAAGGATAAGTACTTATATCAGAAAGGAAAGGGAATAGATTATTTACAAAATATTGGAAGGATAAGAAGGAAGATATGTCTAACCAAAGAAATAAAGGATTCAAACCTCCTTGCAATAGAAATATCCCAAATAAAAATCAGCAATTCCAGCATACTAAGGATGAATCCAAGAGAGAAGACTCCTTGGGAAAAAGGGGAAGACCACCAATCCAATGTTGGGGATGCAAAGAACATCACCTGTACACAGATTGCCCTCATAGAAAAGAGAAAGTTAATACTATTCACAAAATCCAATAGGCTATAACAATTGAATACATGGGCAAAATATATGCAGCCTTAGAAGATCGACAAGCAAAGTACAAATCCAATATGAGCGAGGTGGAAGGTAAGATCATTTATCATCCTATTTCTATTTTAATTGATTTATGAGCAAGCCATTGTTACATTGATCCTAAAATAGTGGATAGATTACATTTGGAAAAAATTAATCTTGAAAAATCAAGTTTAGTTCAACTAGCCATTAGAACCAAAAGAAGGATCAATGAAATAGTCATAGGTTTTCCCATAAGTCTTAACAGAGTGAATACTAATGTTGATATAAATATTATATCATTGGGATCTTATGACATTCTAATTGGAATGGATTGGTAGGGAAAGCATCATGCTATCCTAGATTGTCATAACAAGACATTTTCATGTCTTGATGAAGAAGGAAAAAATAGCACTGTGAAAGGAGTTCCAAGACCCATTTCTATAAAGGAGATTCCATCCCTACAAATGAAGATATTCTTCAGGAAGGGATGTCAATTGTATGCAGCCCAAGTGGAGGAGCCAAAAAATACAAAAGGGCCAATACTTCAAGATTTTTTGGTACTACAAGAGTTTGAAGATGTATTCCAAGAAATATCAGGGTTGCCACCAAAGAGGGAGGTAGATTTATCTATTGATTTAGTAACATGATCTGCCCTAGTATCAAAAACACCTTACATAATGAGTACACTAGAATTAAAATAATTACAAATGCAGTTGGAAGAATTTTTAAGAAAGGGTACATACATCCAAGTGTTTCACCTTGGGGAGCACCAGTACTCTTTGTAAAAATGAAGGATGGAACATTGAGGCTATGTATTGACTTTAGATGGATGAATAAATCCACCATGAAGAACAAACACCCTCTACCTAGAATTGATTACCTCTTTGATCAACTAAGAGGGGAAAATATATTTTCAAAGATAGACTTGAGGTCAGGATACCACCAGGTACGAATCAAGGAAGAATACATCAATAAGACAACCATTAGAACTAGGTATGGGCATTATGAATTTGTAATGGTTCCATTTATACTGTATAATGCACCATTTGTATTTATGTTCTTAATGAATGACATATTCAGAAATTATTTGGATAATTTTGTCATAGTATTCTTGGATGAAATATTTATCTATTCTAAGTCATAGGAAGAGCATGAACATCACTTGAGATTGGTATTGCAAGTTTTGAGGGAAAATCAGTTGTATGCCAAGATTAGTAAGTGTTCTTTTTACCAAGAAAAGGTCCATTACTCGGGACACATTATTTTAGAAGAAGTTATAGAAGAATATATAAAGAATATTGAAGCAATTACAGGATGGACAACACCGAGGAATGTTTCAGAAATCATATCTTTTATGGGATTAATTGGTTACTACAGAAGATTTATAGTAGGGTTCTCTAAGATTTCTCATCCCATCACTTCTTTGAAAAATAAGGGAATTAAATTTGAATGGACAACTAACTGTGAAGAGAACTTTAATTTGTTGAAAGAATTTCTTACTAGTGCACCTATCTTAAATATTGTTGAACCAAATTAAAGTTTTGCAGTATGTCCAGATGCATGCAAGGAAGGACTTGGTGGAGTCCTCACTCAAAATGGACATGTCATTGGTTATGAGTCAAGAAATATTAAAGAACATGAGAGGAATTATGACACACATGAATTGAAACATATTTTCATTGTTCATGCATTGAATATGTGGAGGAATTATCTCATGGGAAAGATATTTGAATAAAGAACAGACCATAGTGGTCTGAAATATATTTTTGAACATCCAACTTTGAATGCCAGGAAAACGAGATGGCTCGAATTTTTAAGTGAATACAATTTTGACATCAAGCATATCAAAGGAAAAGAAAATGAATTTGTTGATGCACTTAGTAGAATAATACATCTCATGCATGCTATAGCCATTAGTATGCATCAATCATATTTAAAGATCATAATTTTAGATGTTTTTGTTATAGATCAACATTACCTATAGGTAAAAGAAATATTACACTAGGAAAATGTACAACATAAAATTAAAGAATATGAGATGAAGGAAGATGGATTACTTATGCATGAAAATATAATTTATGTTCCTAGTTCCAAAGAACTTAGGAATTTGGTATTAAAATAAATGCATAATGTAATGTATGTCGGACATCCCAGTTACCAAAAAACAATTGCAATTGTAAGAAGACAATTTTTTTGGACATGAATGAAGAAAGATGTTGTCGACTACATTGCTATATGTATGGAATGTTTGAGATTCAAGGATGAGCATAGACACCCAACAAGTTTGTTACAACCATTACCAATTCCAGAGAAGAAATGGGAAGTGGTAACCATTGATTTTATAACTAAATTTCCTAGGATATCAAGGAAACATGACTCAATCATGGTAGTGGTTGATAAATTGACAAATGATGCTCATTTTGTTCCTATAAAAATGACTCATACAACAATTGATATTGTAGAAACTTAGATGAGGGAGATTGGTATGTTGCATGGGATACCTAAGGTAATTGTTTCAGACACGGAGATACAAAGTTTACTTCAAATTTATGAAGGGGATTGTTTAAAGGATTTGGTACAAATATGAACTTTAGAACAAGATACCATCCACAGTTAGATGGGAAAACAGAGAGATTCAACCAAGTAATTGAAGACATGTTGAGAATATATGTGATGGATAAGCCATCTAAGTGGGAATATTATTTTCACTTGGTTGATATTTCCTATAATAATGGGTATAAAGCTTCATTGAAAATGATCCCATTTGAATCTCTATATGGTAGGAAATGCAATACTCCAGTGAGTTGGGACAACCCAGCAGATAGAGTGGTACTTGGGCCAGAATTTCTCAAGCATATGGAAGACCGGATGGTTAGAATTAAGCAAAATTGAAAGGAAACTCAAGATATATAGAAAAGTTGTGCAAATACGAACAAGACAGCTAGAGAATTTAAAGTGGGGGAACATGTGCTTTTGAAAGTGAAGCCCAAGAAGAGCTCATTGAAGTTGGGTAGTTGTACAAAGCTAGCAGCCAGATTCTGTGGTCCATTTGAGATATTGGATAGAATGGGGCCATTTGCATACATTCTTGCATTTACTACTTCCATGAGTGTGCATAATGTATTTAATGTCTCTTTGCTAAAATAATATGTACATGATCCTAACCATGTTATTGATTGGCATCTGATTCAAGTAGATCCAAAGGGAGACTTTCAGGTCCAGCCAGTGTGCATATTGGACAAAAAAGTCAAAATGATCTGGAATCAAGTTATAGAGTTGGTAAAAGTTTAGTGGACCTACTACGGTTATGAAGATTCTACTTGGGAGCATGAATATGCCATGCAGGAAAATTACTCACAACTTTTTGAATAATTTTGAAATTTTGATTATATGTTTTGTATATGCACTAAGGACAGTGCCAAAATAAGGGGGAGGGGAATGTAATACCCTAGTTTTGATTCCCCATATTTAAATAATGTATTTTTTTATTTGATGAAAGGACAGAGAGCCCAAATAATTAAAAGAGGCTAGAGAGCCTATGAAATGTAATGCTTTGATCATCATTAATAATAAAATACATCATTGGTTGCTAGAAAAACAAGGAAAATAGTTATAGGGGTCTATGATTCCATGAAAGAGGGGGATTAAGGGGATAAGTCTTTCGTTATAATTTATTTACCAATAATTGTTTTAATTTAGAGAGGTGGTTACATGAGATTGTTGGGGAAGGTCATGTGGTTCTTGATTTCCATGTAAATATATAAACCCATATTTGGGTTGTTTAGGGTTTCAAACATTTCTCATTGTTCATTGTTCATTGTTCATTGTTCACACTCTTTATTATATTCTCTCGCGATCTCTACTCACTCTTTCACCCATTCATCATTCCTCATTCATTTTGATATTGGATTGGGAAAGAAAAAACGAATTGTTGGAGAGGAGCATTTGTTTTATTGGTTGTAATTACCAATGGTGTATTCCATCCATGAATTAACTTCTGCATGTCTAATATGCATTGGAATGTGTTAATTTTCACTCACGAATGTGAATCCTGAGTGTCCCAGAATGGAGATTCTTGACCAGAAGAACTAGAGCCCTGGAAGGAGGTGGGAAGCCTGAGGGACTGCATGGTAAAGAAGGGGATCCATTCTCTTGGGTTGTGAAATATGGAGAGAAGAGATTTGGTGTACTTTGGATTGTTGTGCGTTGAGAATCCTAGGAGAGATTGAGTGTTGATTGGTTTAGGGAGCTGAGAGACACCCTAGAACATTCCTTGTGGATTCATAGCTCTGGCTTAGGGGTGACATTGTTGTTGAGACTTGTAACAATAGTTTCTATGGTTAGGTGGACCTTTCTTGGTCTACATCCAGTTGGTGATTCGTTTCATTAAAGATAAATTTTCTCTGTCATGATTTCATTTACCTATATATTTATTTCCATTGTGTATTAATTATTATCTTTGATATTCATGTTTATAATATGAATTCTTTTTGGTTATTGTTGTGTAGAGAATTATATTCATTCATTTTATGTTGTAGAATGAATCTTTATCTCTTCATGTGAATCTTCCATGCCTCTTTATTAATTAAAAAGTTGTCAAAATTCGAAATCAGTTTTGAAATGCAATTTTTGAAGTAGCGTGACCATCCCATGGGTGGTTGGGTACGTTAAAACTCCATATCAATGGTTTGTATTTCTCTCCAGGTTTAAATAGAGATCTCAACATGTTAATTTCTATTCTCCTAGATTTCTATCATAAATGTGAGCACAATACAACAAATCCAATTCTGAGGAATATTTGATGCTTCCCCACAGCATAAGGTGTATCCCATTTACACAGAGGTAGAGAATTACCATATTTCCATATTCCACATGGAGAAAATACTAGTAGAATAAGACTTAATAACACATGGATCATTTATCCATGCATCCATCATTCATTCTCAAAGTCTGAAGGTCTCTAACCAAGCTGTCTTTATAGTTTGTTCTCATAGGTTAATTCACTAGGAAATTAAAAACACTGGGTTAAACTATGAATTGAAGATCCTAACAAAATATATTTATTCATTACACATTACAAGAAATAATCACTAGTAATAATAAAAGAATTTTATGCACACTTCCTTTCATCTCTCTCATTGACCTTTTCTCATACTTCCAACAGTTTCATGGATTTCACAATCAACAGAAATATTACATGATAAATTAATATCAAGGTCAACAAAAAATAAGCATGCACTTATCTGTTTAGAAAAATATTGGCCAAAACAATTGACTGAGGGTGAAGGCCTTTTCACCCAACCATAGGCTCAGATGCTTTAGCTCTCTATATTCTAGCCACCCTTGTTCCAAGCCATGATACCACCTAGGAAATCTCTCAGGATATTAGAGCAATTAAAAGGTGAAGGCCACTCTCATTCACACAACCACTATATGAGAATTCCTTATTCACACCATGCCCAAGGCATCCACAAGGTTTCTCAGGTACCCTCCTATCACCAATCTCACGACCATCTCAACTCAGGTCGGGTTATATATTCTCAAACCAGTCATGGAAAACTATATTTATTTGAAACTTGTGTTTTCTCCATATGTGGGTTCTTTTATAACTCTCAACATTCTTCTCCTTTTCCTCCACCAACCCCCCCTGAACTCTTTTCCCTATCACACCCATGTGTTTTTCTCCATGCCTTCCTTCTGTCAAAAGGAACCCATGGGTCAATAATGGGGAACTGTGATGATTTCCTTATGTACTCAAGGTCGAAAATTTTCTAATATCCTATATGGTATTCCATGCTTCCATTCATTGAGGGTGGTTGGTTTTCCAACTACCAATCCTCCCTCATTAACTAATTTTCTTTGAAATCAGGAAAAAGGGAAATAACTTATTATTTCCAAAAATAAATAACTCATTCAAGAGGCTTGGGTTGTCTTAGCATAATGAACCCCCTTTTAAGACTCCCTCACTCTTTCCTCTAGTGGTATCATGGATAGTACTTAAGGTTTCACCCTTCAGTCATTTATTTGGATTCTATATTACACAATAATACATTTTCATCACTTAAATCCATAACATGGAAATTTTATCTCCATGTTGAGATAACCATTACTAATCATAATTAAATAGAATTAATTTAGGGGGTTAAAAGTGGGGTGATACATTCCCCTCCCCCTTAATAGGAACACCCTCCTTGGTGTTCTTATGCACCTCAACAATTCTTGGCCATGTTTTCATCATTCAACTGCTTCAACATGTATCCTATCTTTCACGGTCTAGTTTCATTATAGATATTTGGTATTTTAGCATCATGCCTACAATAGTTTTCAAACATGAATATTATTAAAACCAATTTGAATGAATAAAATATATCACTACTTCTCATAATTCAAGAAGAAATATTCATATCAACACAATACCTTTCTATGCAATTGACGGATCTGCATCCGTATAGTTGTCACATTTTCTCGGATCACTATTTTTTCTTGACATACCCACTATTATCATGACCCCAATCAACTGATAACAAGAGTTATCCAAGTCTCATCTTCCTTGCGATCACTCACATTATAGGCTCAAGCATACCCCTCTTTGTTTCATAGTCCCTTGGATGATCCATCTCTCCTACCAAGGCTTTCTCTCATAGGAAGATCTCATATACTTCACTGATTCTTACAACTGAGGAATCCCTCAGACCCGCTCTAACACAACACAACCATATCAAGGGAATCATGGAACACAAGGTTCAATTTCCCAACAATGGCCCCTTTCAAGATTTTCTAGCACAAAATCTTTCACCTTTCCTCCTAGGACAGGTCTATCATATCCCCTATATCACATACATACAAAAATTGTGAGATATCATTACATAAATTCCAATCATGATTTCTTTTCCAATCTACTCCCCATAGATTTTCCAATTTCCCCTTGTCAATTTTCTCGATTTGGTCCATATAAGAACTCCGATTTTCCCACAAACATGAGATTCCTTCTCATAATAGTTTGGCTTCCTTTTTCCAAATTAACATGCATTGAACTTCCTTATGGACCTACAATGCTGCAATATTCAAGACAATCTCTCCCTGCAATTTCAACCTTGAATCAACAAAAAAAATTGTTATTATCTTATGCATATCACATTCACAATGACTTATAATTAAATATTAAAATTGTGCATACAAGTCACTTTACTTCTCTTCACTAGTCATATGATATAGAATTATGACATTATTCCTCATACATGCATTATTTCAGCATACTAGGACTTTCATAATGCAATCAAACTTGTCATGCAATTAAATCAATGTGTCGATTTTCATGGCCTCATTCACAATTATATATGTTTTCATGTTAAATCAAAATATAAGTGTCATGGCACTTTTAAAAATCAATAGACATTTTTCATATATTCCCTAGCATATCTAATTGCACTCCACCACATTATTCGTCAATGTGTTCATTAGGTGCAAAGATAAATACATTTCAGTTGTTTTTTTGTTATACATCCATCAACATTTTCGTGCCTAAAAAATATACACATAAAGTCACCTTAGTTTTTCATTCCAGAGAAACAAATTAAACAACAATAAATGGGTCAAGGGATTTTTCCCTTTTCAACTCCTCTGTATAGGCTTTAATGAAGGTACACAAGCATAGAACTCTGATAAGCCAAGTCAGAATTTTAAAGTGAGAATGGTGTCCCCCTTTATCCACAGTATTTATGCATTATACCCTATTCCTGGGCCCACTTGCTCCATTTCGTGAGAAGTCTCAGTCAAGTAGGTCTTTAGTTTTCTTTATTCATAGATTCCTCTTTTCCCTGAATGAAATAGCACAATGTATTATCAAAGTTAGCTTATAAATTAATCATAAACAAGTTCATTCTACACCTTGCTCAAATAGAATCAAGATTTTCAAGGTTCTATCATAATAAAGTATTTCACACTTGCATTATCTTTTAAAATGTAATATTGGATTCTTATACAATTAGGCTTTGTAGCCTAGTGCCCAATTTCTAGCAATTAATAGTTGCAATGTTTTTTTCTTTTGACAAATCATTTTCAAGTCCACCCACATGGAGCTTCTTCATCATGAAATTCTATTTTTTCATATCCACCATCACCTGAAATGATCTCAACCCCTGAGTTAGCATCAACTCCATCATTTCAATTGTTTACCCAATATTCCATAAAGAATATAAGCATGCATGTATTCAAACTACACATTCAAACATATACATTTATTCTATCATCCTGCATTTACAATGTGACTTCAGACACTTCAACCCTATGCATCAACATAGTGTGTGTGTCTATTGTTAGCACACTTTCATAATCTACACATATACATTTATTTGAAATCATGTAACTGATGATTGTTCACTATCATTCTCATGAAATTTCTAAAGGAAAAATCATATTGCCTTATTTTCATAACAACATAGCATTCTTGCTCATTTTCTCTTTTAGCATTTTACACTAGCTCTCTCTGAGGAATGGAGTAATACCCCCTCAAGATAGTATTCAAATAGAATAGGGCAAAATATGTATCCATAGCACTACCCAAATCCTGACAAGTACTCATCTTGCCTCACATTTCAGCTAGATCTCGGTGTCCATCCACCTTATCCATTGAATCAATATTTTTGACCTCGTGGTTTTGATAAACCATGAAATTCACCCTTTTGATGGGGAATGTAATGTAATTCCATCTCCATTTTTAATTATAACTTGTTGTGGCATACAAAACAACCCACTAAATCCCTTTTAGTGGGTACCGACCTACAAAATTTTTACAAGGTACTAATTATTGTTACTCGACTAGTTATTTATTCATAAGATTAATCTCTATGCATAATTATCTAAGTTGGTATGAATAAAAATGTACCAAACATATTTGGTGCATCGATTATTCATTCTTTGGTTCCCCCTCACCATAATAATATGAAGCTTCTTTATCAGAAAAACTTATAAACTAATGTGCCCAAAGGTCTCAACCCATATGACCTCACTCAACCATCATCGACCCTTAGCTCCTGAAGTTATAAGATTTCACCTTCATATCCAAGCCTTCCGATGACGAAGCTCCTTTAATTTCATCGTCAGCATAATGACTTGAAGATAGAGTAATTTTATTTTGTGTGACAATTAACACATGTTGACAAGATATATTGATTATAGACCAGAAAAGCAATGAACCAGGTAGTTGTTAGGCCTACCCCTTCTTCAAGTACAGATTCTCTTAACCTTACAGACACAAGTAGCCATGATGGGTGAGACCACTATATGAAATGAAATGAAATATATAATATGTTCTATAATTAAGAGTACCCTCCTAACAATGAGGACATTGAAGAATACAAGAATATCATAAAAGGTGGCATTCACACTGTAGTTGCTCACCTAGTTATTTTTCTTTATAATGATGTTGTAAGGTGGTGTTTCACCCACCTCCAGAAGAATATATCCATGATAGATAATTACTATGGTTTTCCGATCGCATCAATCAAGGCCGAAGACCTCATAATTCGGTACAAAACCCATGAGATTATTGTATCGCTAGATGAATAGTTTCTAGATAAATTGGGAGTTGATCACATGGACTTTGAAACCTTAATGGAAGATTGGTTTATAGATGAATAATTACTATTAAAACAATGGTAAATATATATTTGTGCACAATACCTAAAGGATCCCTACATAATCCTGAATGCAATAATTTGTAGGCTCTACAGAGAGGAAACCATCACTCATTTCAGAATGGAATGGTTTTTGATGGCCTACACAGTGGCTAAGATAGGGACAGAATTTAATTAGGCCAACATATTTTCCTTTAGCATCATGATTCGATCTCGAGAATCCTAAAGTGTGAAGAACCCTATCTTTTACATGACAACCTACCTTATTGATGCAGTTTGTGTAGAACATAAATTTCTTGTTTTCAATTGGGATTGGAACCCAAATCAAACCCCAATTCATGTGTATTGTTCACAGTTGTGGGAAGTGAATAGTAAAGAATATTTGTATGAAATCTGTGATTACTTCCTGGATCCTTTACACAATTTGTTTTTATTGTTTCAACCACATAGGATATCTCCAGGAGCCATCAAAGCCTTAGGGGAAATAGAATATTTGTATATGAAGAAGCATTACACTTATGTCATAATATATGGAACCACAATACCACCTCAATTGTTTTCCAAATATATTCTTGATAAGTTTTTATCTAGAGAAATAGCCTACCAGACACTCAACAAAGGGGTCACTGCATATTTATCGGAGAAAAATAAAATATATTGGCCAATATTTCCTCTCCGCACAGGAAAATACTCTTTGTTAAATAAGTGACATGTTGACAAAGAAGATGAAACTATAAGTGAGATATGTTTATGTGTTGGAAACAAGAAAACACATGATCCCTAAAATTTCATATATGAGCACATAAGGGTTGTCAAATTGGCACAATGAATTTTTCATGAAGTCAATTTTGTAGAAGATATCTTTTGAGGAGCCCTGTATTTTGAAGAAGTACTAGAAAGGCTCTTGAAAGAACCGGCCAGAGAAAAAATATAGGAAGAGGAAGATGAATATAGGGATTTGATGATAGAAGAGTTCAAATCACTACTCAAGTAAGATAAAGAGAAACATGAAGCTAAGGATCTAGAACATAAGAAAAAAGATGTAGAGATAGAAAGGAAAGATGATGAAGCTGGAAAAAGATACCAACAGATAAAATAGGTAGAGGCTGAAAAGAATCAAGACGAATTAAACAAAAGAAAAGGTAGAGGCTAAAAAGAAGCAAGACGAATTAAACAAAAGAAAAGGTAGAGGCCTAGTTTCATAAAAAGGAAATGGAAAGAAGAAAGAAAAAATAAGAGCCGCAAACAAGGAACTTGAGATGAAAAAGTAGTCAGATGAAGAACAAGGCCTATTGGCTACTCAAGAGGAGGAAAAGAAAGAGGAAGAGGATAAAAGAAACACAACCAAGTCACAAGAGAATGAACCTAAATGATTGAATGAAGTTTCGATAACAAATCCTAACACACACTTGGTCACAATCCCATTAAAATAATGTACTCGATTGGATGCAATTCCAGGTAATCTTTCATTTACATCTTCAAAACTTGGAGTAGAATGTGTTATTGTAGTGGTTGGAGAATATTATTATAGCCACAAAAATAAGGCCATTGAGAAAATTTTTACATAGAGAAAAACAAGAGGAGTGAACACAATCCACAAAACATCTGAGAGAAGCATTGAATGGAAAGCATGCCCAAACCCTAAGGGGAATGAAATACAGGCAGCATCAGCCCTTAATTCTTTCACTTGGTGCAAATGTGATGTCATTTTATGAAGTGGCAGAAGCATTGGACAAGTTTAAAGCAAGAGTTGTTCAGTTAGAATTTTCCATGGATACCATCATAGATAATGTGTCCATTGAATTTATAAGGGAAGACATGACAATAGAACACTTGCATTGGGAAGAATCGGAGAAGCAGTTACAACTTTAAGAAAAGGAGCTGAGTGTAGAATTTGAGAAGAAGATTAACTTGAACCAGAAGTTGCAGCAAGAGGAAATAGAGAATCTTAAAAGAAAACATGCTCAAGAAGTGACGAGGATCAAAGGGGAATGATTGGAGATAAGTAAATATAATAAGAAAATAGAAAACCAAGTTCAAAAATTGCAATAAGACAATTATCTCCTAGAGAAGATGTAGAGGAAAGAAAAAAGGTAATTGATGTATTAGAAATAATTAAATAAGAAGCCACCAGAGAAAATGAAGCACTAAGATATGTGAAAAATAAATTCATATTCTTATTACACAACCTTCAAAAGAATCTGTCGAATCACCTTAAGCTAGGTCAACAGATGAATGTTGTGTAAGAAAAGTACCAAAACTTTCAGGGAACCTATGACCATATTTTCAACTCGCAATATGTCTTTGATAATCCTCCTAACACTTTACCATTGTATACAGCAAACCATAAGATCAAATACCAGGTGTTACTCAACATTGGGAAATATTTTCTCCATAATATAAAAAACACTCGACAAATGGTTGAACAAACTTGCAAAAGACTATGGAGAGCATCATAGGAACTGCTAAAACAATTTAGCATGGGAACCCTGACAGATTTATAAAAGGAAGGATTAGCTTAGACAATGATAGAATATGTAGAGACTAGAAGGAACCTTATGAAATCCATTGAAGCAATAGAAGAATGTTGACAGAGAAGTTTTGGAAACGAGGATAGTAAAACCAAATCAATTGATCTCTTCAATCAAACACTTTATACAACATACAAAAGAAACCTTAAAGATTGAAGTGGTGACCCCTATCTATGATGGTGAAATCAAGCTTGATAAAATGCACATGAACATAATGGAGGTCATATTATAATACTTCAATCTATGAAAGAACTTCATGAACCAAATGCAAACACAAAAAACCACTTGATTGTTGTAACCGATTTCTGCATTTTTTATTATTTATGTAATTATTGTAAAGTCTTGATCAAAAATATGAAATGAAATGTTGTAATTGTCATTTGACAGGATGACAGTTATTGAATATGAAAATCCATTCCTCATGTTATACAAAAGAGAGGGATATAACAAGTTATATGATTTTTCCCTTTGGCATGACAGATAGTAATTTTACTTCCAGATTAATAAAGAGAAAGAGACATTCCAAAAATTTGTGGTTGTGGTGAATGTATACGAGACTTTTCTTAATGTGTTTATCCTTTATTTGATTATTTCAAGTCTTATTGTATGTACTATTTATGCAATTTTCCTATATGTTCATATTATCATAGTTTTCTCCATTGAATGTAGTCATAATATTATTTAAGGTAAATAAAAACTAATTGTTACCTTTTTTTTATAATTTAATTGTGCTCATTTACCATTTGAATGTATGAACTCTTTCTAATTAAAAAGGAATAATATTTAACTATATTCAATCTTCTTTAGTATTCTCCTAATCAAGATAGGATTAGTTTAGTCTAGGATTGCATCTTAGAATAGTTTTAGATATCATCATTTAGTTTAGTTATGTATTTTAATTCATATAAGAACCTTCAATTCTTAGATTCATATTTAGATAGTAAACTTAGAGTGGAAACCAGGCCAATATAATAGTTGAAAATGCTATCCCAAATGAGAGTGAGTCTAATTGGGATTTTTCGTCGGGCATTCTCCCTTACCTGATTGACAATACTTTTATACATGTCAATAGAAATGGTGCTAGAAGGAGGGACATTGAACTAAATGGCTGCAAATAAAATTCAAACCCCTACATGTTCTATTCAACTAATTAATACAACTCATGCTAGTGATTCTTGTCAACTTCATCCCAAACAAGTTTTGCACCCTTTGTTTTACACAGTGAATACTCATGCCCATGTTTCTACTCAGTGAGGTCATGTTCGTTCCGAGCCCGTAACCCCACCACATTACACCTTTACTAGGGGAGAACTTGAATCTATCATCAAATACTATCATGAATGCATAGTCATAAGGCAGTGGAGAAATAAACCGATCAACCTCCAATTGACTATTATCTACTCTATGGTCAAGAAAATCACCAAAGAGTTGGCCATTTCTTCAATAATCCTTTCACCTCCCAGGAAAACCCAACCTTCAAAACTCCTGACTACCATTTGTCCCAAGATCCACAAGACGTTTTGTAATTAATTTTGAATTAAAGAAATTATTGATTTTTGGTGGTGGTGGTATATCTCCCTTGCCTCTCAAATCCCCACCTATGACTCCACGAAGTGATCCCAGAGAAATCCCATAGAAAGAAGAAAATATTGAAAGTGAATCAGAAGGGCTACAACTAGTTTTGTACAACCCTCGAATCATGGATGGAAATAATCAAAACTCCCCACCTTATCAACCTTGGTTAGTATTAGATGTAGTTGTGATACCTGGGAAACTTCATGATATTCCTAAACATCCTGAGAAATTCTTACCCAAGTTTGACCTAGACAAAAAAGACTCCTCTAAAGACCATGTCAAGAAATTCTTACTAGTAGTAAGACTCCAAAACATTCGACATGAACATGTTGTTTGTAGGTTGTTCACTCATACTTTTGAGAAAAATGATTCAACATGGATCTTTTCCTTGGAAGAAGCTTCCATCACCAGTTGGAGGATTTATTAGACCATTTTCCTTGAAAATTTTGGGGAACACAAACCCCCATCAACATTATTTTTAGACCCCTCAAGGATTAAAACGGAGTCTAAAGGAAAAAATAAAATATTTTAATCAATGTTTCCTTACCTTATTGAAGCAAATCCCTCAAGCTTCAAAACCTATTGAAGATGCCACTATTGAATTTTATATTTCATCCCTTCCCATGTATATGGTGATGTTTTTTAAGACTGATAAAAAAACTACCCTAAAAGCAATGTTTAAAGAATTCCTTAAAATTGAAAAGAACATGTTGAGCTTGAAAGGAAACCATAGAGTTGAATCTTCAAAGGATAATACTAATCCCAAAACCAATTCTACAGTAAGTAAAATCCCAGAAGATAAAAATGACACATATTCTATGGATATGGAAGCTCTTAATATGACTATAAAGAATTTTTCCAACAAAATAATTGATATAAAAAAGAATATGGGAGAAGGAGCTTCTAATACTAAGAAATTTTTAAGTTCCAACCAAAGAAATATAAAAACACTCCCCCCACCAACAAAACTAGCTCCTCTACTCTTGAAGGTATTAATATGGAAGATGTTTTCCAAGCCCTTCAAGCTTGGGAAAATGAAAATAAATTTGATCCTAAGGAAGAAGAAGAAGAGGAAACTAAACAACATGATCAATCGAAGAGGCTGATGAATCAAATGAATAAAAATTTAACTCCTGTTGGGACATTTCTTATGGATTGGGAGAAGAAGAGGAGATAGAGGAAGTACATATGTCCCAAAATGTTTTAACCACTTGAAGAGCTAGCAAAACTACTTCCCCTGATACCCCCTCTCCTTTTGACCCTCTAAAATCCACAACCCATACCCAGAAGACCACTGATAAATCTCCCAAACAAACTACTCCTTTTATTCTTGCATCAAAGTTGGAGTATGATTTCTTGGAATACCTGAAGAGAAATAAATCAAATATCTCTTTGTTTGAACTTATGAAGCTTACCTAGATTTAGGAGAATTTCGTTAAAACTTTACAAGGTAATACTTTCCTAAGTACAAAAGAGGTTAATGTGGGGACAAAAGAGGGAAAAAGTAAAATTGGAACATCTATAGATAATACAACAACTAAAATACAATCGGGATGAATGCATATTTGACTGGTCATAGATCAAGATCCATTACTCCTCCCGTTTTTATCACTTATGATATTTTTAATAGAAATTTCCATAAGTGTATGGTGGATTCATGTGCCT
>JASDQU010033979.1:3247-14873 GCA_032191745.1 Picea mariana | reverse complement strand
TAGAGAATGCATTGACAAAGATCTACAATGCCAATCGGGACGATTGGGACTTGAAGATACTAGCAATACTGTGGGAATACAAGACCACATGTAAAAAAATGACAAGGCATACACCATTCAGATTGGTGTATGGACAAGAAGCATTGGTGCCATTAGAATTTTTAGTACCTAGTCTATGCGTAGCAACAATTACAAACATGACAGAGCGAGATGCAGTACAAGAAAGGCTAATACAACTGATGATCATGGAAGAAGATATGATTCTAGTGGGGTTTCACCAAGAAGTATAGAAAGCAAGGGACAAAGCTTGGCATGATAGACATATCAAGAGGAAAAATTTCAAGAAGGGAGACCTAGTCTTGGTGTACGACAATAAATCTTTGCAACACCCAGAAAAACTCATAATGCATTGGTTGGGACCATATGAAGTAAAGATTGTCATAGATGGGGGAAATGAACAATTGAATGATTTGGAAGGAATAGAACTCGGAGGAATGATCAATGCGAGTTGACTGAAGCTGTATAGGGATAGTCAACCTCCTAGCACTTAATAAATAAATAAAAATGCACCAGACAAGAAAGGATTGTGTGCAAAAACAGAGGGGTTACCGCACTGGACAACAAAAGAAAACACCCAACTAAAGGAGAGGTAGCGTAATGAAATGAAAAATGTCCATGCGCACCAGCAAAAAATCATAATGTGCAGTTGGAACAACTAGTGCGTCGGAAAAAGGAGGAGATCGTGAAAATGGTAGTTACGACAAATAGGCGCCAACTATCAGTGTCTATCAAAATTGAATTACAAGAAAAACTAACGAGATAACGCATTAATCACGCCAATTGGCGACGTCAAGGGAATTCAATGGCAGGTACGTGGGAAGTGCCAATTCATTTAAACCACAGCTCGGGTAACTTCTCCAAGAAGTTTCACATGATTGATATATAAGGAAAACATGTGGGTATCAAAAGGGTTATTGTGAAATTGAGAAAGCACAGAGCGACAGAGTATACAGAGCAGAGAGAAAGTTTGCAGGAGTTACATAATGAACTAGCCTGACGAATACCATTTTAACCACCATGGCACCACCCAAGATAGGTGTGCCGAGCCAAGCTTACAAACGACCTCGAAGCAACCTTAGAGCACCTCAAAAACCACATGAAATCAAACAAGAACCAACACGAACTACCGAATTCGTCAACTTGGATGAAATCCCTTCGCCCAATATGGAACCAAGTAGCCCCACACCTATGGTGGAGGAAACTCAACAAACAACAACAGTGGGTATGGAAATTGATAGGATGAAAGTAAGATAGAGCCAGTAGGACAAGGATGCATAAAATACTTCGCGCATTGAAAAACCTGAAGAGGCCTCGAGGGTTAATGGGATGGTCCCAAACCAAGAAGAAGCAACTGAGCCAGAAATGTCACACACAACAATGCCATAACAACAACATGAGGGTATAGTAGAAGATGTCACCAACCATCCATAGGCATGTACAAAGGAGAGAAGAATGGAGCCTGGAACCTCGTGTCAGCTACCACAGTGGAAGGGAAAGCAGCCCGTAGAAAGATCACCATGCAGGCAGGCTGCAACAACCATAGTCTTTTCGCATATTCCAAAAGGGGTGTGTATCACAACTAACCTGTTAGGATGCATGGAAAAACTCTGGTACTCAGACAATGATGTGACTGACATGGACAAGTTTACTGAGTATGAAAAGAAATTTTACCTGGATAGCATGGGTATAGGACCCTTCGACGATCCAATTTTCTAACTAAAACAGTGGGTAGTCGAACTAGCCAACATCGAGATTCTAAACCTTCTAGATATCCCACATTTTGGAAGGGGCCACAACATAAATAACTACGTCAAGCAGTTGATGACAGTTACCCACAGAGGGTACCTATGGGTAGAAGATCCTATATTGATATATGTAGAGATCATTGCATTTATTACAGGGATTCCATCTCGGGGGGAGAGTCCCATGCAGTTCCTTGATGACAAGAAAAAGGAGAAGGCATTGGCCGAGGAGATGAAGAATACGTATGGCATAGAAAGAGGGTCACGCAAAATCATAATCAAGTGCATCAGTGATGCAACAACAAGGATAGCCAACAAACTCATGGCATGCAAGTTTCTTAGAAAGTGTCACAAGGAGGAAGTCCCTACCGGGGTCGTTGCAACTACAGCACAGTGTGCGGAGGGCACTATACTTAGATGGGCCCCGTACTTGTTAAATCTGTTCCTTGAGGACTGCAAAGACGTCCAGGACCTGGGGAAAGAGTTCCACTACTCTTGGCTACTCATCTGAATTTCCTTGGTCGGATGGAGGGAGCCTAAGTATACATACTTTTGTGAGAAAACCACTCGTTGTCGCGCAACGTGGTACATATCGGTGGGGAGCATTTCAAACCCAAAAACCATAAGTGCAAATGCAGGCATGTTCACAGGGTATTACAACGACCTACATGAAATCATTTCCAACACTTGGTGGATTACACCAGAAGTGGTCGCGCAATATCGGGACATCACCAACTTCAGAGCAACCAAGCATACAGTATGGATCCAAGCATGAAAGGATCCTGACAAGGAATGGCTACAACTACGATACTGCGACAAGGAAGAGGATGTAGAAATGGCCATCAAGGATTGGAAAGATGACTGGAGAGTTCCAGTACTGATTCAAGAGATGCCCATGGATAAGGAGGCTGATGTAGGGAAATAAAAGAAACCTGTCGAAGATAAAATGATGCCCAAGAAGCCAAATCCAAGTTATAATCCAACACAACAAAAGAAGGGGGGTGCACTAAAGAAAGGTACCTAGGCAGGGAAAAAGGACACCACCCAGGCACCGCAGGAACATGAAAAGGAGGCTAAGATAACACATGGGACCATATAAAGTGCTACCCAAAAGGAACAAGGCCAAACCAAGAGGTTGATCATACACACTGGGGGTGCACGCAAGAAAGCCAAGGCACACAAAACACCACAAAAGTATACAATCACCGAGTATGATGCGTACCTCGTGGCTAAAATATTCCATGACCGAGTAGTTGAGGACTTTGAATATGCCCAACACCAAAGGGATTGGATCCAGGAAAAGCTAGCCAAAATGAGGTAGCTCCTCGAGCAGATTAGAGAAATGAAGAGGGTAGGGAGAGGAATATAGTCAGTCTCCACAACATTAGAAGCATTAGCCAAGGCTACACCGAGTGAGCAGGATATGATCTAGACGATAGCACCGACGAGCTTGACTTTTCACGTTACACCCAACATGCTGCACATGTATGATATTGTAGACCAGATACCCTTGAAATATCTCGCACAAATACAATTGGTAATGGGGTGGATACCAAACAAGGAGCTATATAAACTACAAGTCAGTGTTGTGAAAGAGGTACAATCGCTCACACGCACACACACAATAGAGTTGTAGCACACGAAGGAAAACATAGAAGAGTTGGAGTTGGTGCTTGAGCAAGTCAAGCTCGAGACCAAAGACGAGAAATATCACTCAGATAGGCTCGAGCAGGGATTGATTGTATCCTATGACAAAATCCAAAGAAGCACGCAAATAGTAGAGCCCACAACGATGCAGAAAATTGATCAAATTTTGCAAACAATCGATCAATACAGCTAGGAGATCAAGAACCTCCAGGAACAACTCATCCCTACCACTCCCCTAGAGGTGAAGGAACAAAGGAAGCATGAAGTAGCAAGGAAAATGGATGAAATGGAAAGACAAGTCAACACAGCTATCGACTTGTTCGATAGGGTAGTACAACTATGGACAAAGTCAGAGGAGGATCAACAAGTCCAACAGTGGGACCAGGAAGAGGAAAAGATTAGTGCAGTTATCCAGGACCTCAAGCAGAGGCAGAAGACGATGCAGATCATTGAGCATCTCAAAGGAGTATAATATATGAAGAAGCTGCATGCAGAGCTCATAGTCGCATAGACACAGAAGAAGGATCGACGAGCTCAAATGGAACCTCTCCAAGAGCTAGCAATGAAATTCATTGTGCAAGCAGAGGAGGCAAAGAAGAACATGACACAAACTCAGAAAGAGTGTGTAGATATTATCAGTGAGGAGATTGCAATGCAATTATTGGACGCGCTCAGAGAAAAGACTACGCACGCTAAAAAAAAATCAAGGGAACTCATAGAAAAGCTCCATACTCATGCATGAGCAGTTGAAGAAGTGCATAAAGCTTAGGTGGCTCGAGACAAGCCACCTGTCAGTGTTGGGGGCCTGTTGAATGTAGAACCAGTCAAGGGAAACAACTATAAGCAGTACTTAGAGGATAGACATGAGAAGCAGAGTGTGGAAAAAAAGAGAGAAGAGGACGATAGAACGAGGGGGGTGGAAGAGAAATGTAAGAATTGTACCATTACATAAGTTAGTGAGCTAGAGAAGAAGTGAGTAACTCGATCCTGAGGGTTAGATCGCAGGCTGAGGAGCCTGGTGCGATCTAGTCAATGTCGTAGGGATCAAGGAGTCGATTGAGAGTGTAAGATCCAAGATTGTAAACACACGTGGCGTGACATACTACTGAACCATAATAAAGAGCTTGAGAGCCAGATCTTTGTGGATGTAGCCCAGGAGGGGGTGAACCATAATAACACTTGTGTTATGTAATTGAATGTATGTGTCTATATTATAGTTAATTGTTAAATGTTAGGTAAATGAATGAAGTAACCAGTTAGATCTGATATATCACCTGCATGAATGGAATAGTTGCTATAATCATATGTAGACTGAATAAATAAAGATTACAAGATACGATCACAGATCTCCACTCATTCCCAGGTTTCAAACACCTAAGTATTCCAGCCACCCATAGAGCTATATCGGGTGATACTGCGCAGTGCACTCTGTGTGTTGTGTTTCCTTCTAGGTTACTAGAGGGGCTGATAGTTTTAGAGGGATTTTGTTGGGAGCTTATTAAATCTAAACTTGGGTCAATCTAGGATAGTAAGGTAGGATCATAGTAGATGAATGATCAAGTAGAAGAGAAGTAAAAACCAACAGGTTCCCTAGTGAAGTATGGATTGTCCCATATAGGGTGCAAGTAGAGACTAGTGGAAGGTGGGGGCCCCATTGTTTAGTTTATGTACTAGGTAGATGAATGGAGGATAATATTGCAGATGGAAAAT
Source organism: Picea mariana (assembly GCA_032191745.1). Taxonomy (NCBI): domain Eukaryota; kingdom Viridiplantae; phylum Streptophyta; class Pinopsida; order Pinales; family Pinaceae; genus Picea; species Picea mariana. Next base: position 9,714 of record JASDQU010033979.1, on the reverse strand, counting down.
TGATATTGGATGATATGGCAGGTTGATGATAATGTGTAGGTGCATTTAATGTAACCAAAAAACATAACGTGGGAGTCCATAATCGGGTGGTTAGAAGGATGATGAGAACCAAGTATGAGGTTCTTGCGCTAGGGTGTAACACTACCAGGATTCCAAGCCTAATGCGTAGAACAACATGAGTGTCAATATACCAAGGGTAAATATATGTGGGACAACTCATGGAGGTGAGAGAACTACCAGATGATGGTACTTGAATGCAATGGAGGTGATGGTATCACATAGCCAGGTGTGGGGAACCTGAGGATAACTGTCAGGGGGTATGATTGGGAAATTCAATTGTGAGTAGAGGGTTGAATTGTATGCTAGTTTGGAATATATACCTCAAGGAGCCAAGGGATCCCATGAATGATGATGTGAAGGGGACCACGGGTGAGGACCTGGACATTCAAACCAAATAACCGACTTGAAATATATCTTGAAAATAAAACATATATATAATAGTTGAATGATAATGAAATGTGGACATGGGATGTGTACCTATGCCCAGGGTGCCAAAAAAGTGGTCTCTAGGGCTCCAGACTGAAATACGAATCTGAGAGTACCATTGTGGAGGTGAGGAAATATGGATCTCATAGGTGAGAATGGTGTGAGAAATGAAGTTCAAATGCTCCTGAACGGATGTGAATAAGTTGGGAAAAAGGGCGTGGGGCCCAGATAACCACCTCTTTTGTACTAGCTATTGTGGAGGTCTGAGAGCTATCTGTCGTATTCGAGTGGTTAGAGACCCAAGCCGTCAAAACCTCCTATATAGTGTAGGCATGGTTTTGGGAGGGTAGGGGGTCGTATGGAGGGTCGTACGACCACTTATTTGGGTATGGAGGTGGGTTCGTGCAAGCGATCCTATGATCCCCATGCACATCTGCATGGGTTTAATGGATAAATCCACACACAGTGCACGAGTGTATCAATGACACCATGCATATGTGCATGGTTCTCAGAGTTTCATCCGCACGGAGGAGGGTTGGGAATGTGCACATCTGTTCGAGTAACAACCGCGCAAATGTGCATGAATGTAAAAATAATAGCCACGCATATGCGTGACTATCGAAAAGACAGTTGCACCCATAGTTATGTAAGAACTACGTGACTTTTTAGTGAGAAGCATGCACTCATGTGTGACTATAAGTGGAACAGTTGCACCAAAGTGCGTGACTGTAAGAGAAACAGTCGCACATATGTGGGCGATTGTTATAAGAACAATCATGCAGGGGAAACAATGGGTTTATATGGCTTTGATTGGAGTTTTCTCATGATGATGAGCTAACATAGCATATGTTTCCATGGATGCATGTGACCAGTCATAGAGGGAGGATGTTGGTGGAGTGGAGGGAGACAGGCTGGGAGTCTCTTAGGAGAGAGGTGGAAGCTGATGCACAGATCCGAAGACATTTGTCACAGGCTGGTTTAATGTGCTTTTTTTATTGTGCATTGATCCATACCTAGGAGACACTTCTAGACTTCATAGTGTGGATGTGGCAACCATATCGAAAATGCTTTTCAGTTCATGGGAGAGATCTGCGGATTACCATAGATATTGACATCTATTTATTTACTAGTCTTATGTTTCAAGGGGAGACTTTGGAAGAGCAACCGCATATGTCGCCTGGGGTGAAGGTGGGGGCACTAGATGGACGATACTAATCATAGGGAGTAGTTATGGGTGGTGTCTCTATCGGCATCAACTCGATTGACTTGCTTGAGGTACATGTGTTTTGTGCAATGATGGCCTAGATATATAGGTCACTAGGGATGCAACACATTTATGGTGCACATATGGTGATTGCAGAGCAATCCATGAATGGACGTATGTTTTCTTGGGCCCAGTTGATCCACGGCTGTATGGTGGCATAACTAGATCAGTGTGTAGCAACCAAAGGTGGTGAGATTTCCTTTGGCTTAGTTTTGTGTGCCTTCATGTTCGAGAGGGTTGTATTGCCACACCCTCAGGATATTTTGGATCCACTGGAGATGTAGGATCCAAGATTGATGAGGTGGGCAGAGTTGTTGCCCCAACAGTGGGAGAGCTCGTGGGTCACTAATTTACCCCTACATTTGAGTGGGTCTAGTGGCAGACACCTAATGTATTTTATGATTTCCCATATCATGGGATGGATTTCTAACATCATCCAAGCATGTGCCTGCCGTCTGAGGAGGAATGTGACAAATGAGGTGCACATATGATACTTTTTTATTTATGTTTTTTCATTGAGTTTATATATGTGTATATTGCTGGTACTGACACATCTTTGTTGGTTTGGTCATGCAGATGTGGGACCCGGTGGCCATGAGGTAGATGTTGTTTGGGGGTTGGTTGACAAGCAGGTAGATGAGGGGCATCCCAGGAGGCACCGTCGGTTTGATGATTCGAGGGAAGGCCTGACACGTGCATCAGGGGTAGGGAAAACACATGCAGTGGGGGAAGGACCAACACATGCAGCAGGAGAAAGACCAACAGGGGGTTGGTCTAGAGCTAAGGATGGGGCACAAGACCAGGATATGGAGGAGCTGAGGAAGAGCCTCGATATTTTCCTAGACATAGTTCCCGAGGACTTGTGGCTTCAAATCCTTGATGAGGTTATCCTGGAGTTATGCATTGGTGGGGACCTACACTAGAATATAGTGATTTGATGGGTAGCGATGGAAAGTGCGGCTATGATAGGGCAGATTACTATTGTGGATATTCCACCTAGGGGAGCTCCACAAATTGGTGATGATGTACCATAACTAGGTTCACCCTAGGTGGAACAAGGACCTCATAACAGGTTGGGCCTAATTTTTTATTATGTAGGAGTCGTTTTTAATCCCCCCTTTTGTAAATGTATGTATTTTTGTATCAAACACATGAGATACACACACACACACACATATATATACATATAGAGAGAGAGAGACCTTTTGGAACATGTGTGTATGTATTTGATATGTATTTTTGTTTTATTTATTGATGGATGAATGCAATATGTATGTTAATGTGATAAATGCCAATCTAGTACTCGATTAGCTATGTTATCTGCCATTTGGTTGTGGTTTCTATAAATATGAGAAAATGTGATTGACTCAAAATTCCATAGAAAAAATTTGACTTGCAGGTACTTACGATATAGGCATGGATCACAGAGATGATACACATTGTTGAGCTGCTGGAAAATGAGCTGAGAATCTAAGAGAATGCTAAGGTGATGAATATGAAGGTGATTGGCCTCTCAGAGGATATCAATGATGAAAACATATTCAACTTGGTTGCTGGTGGCAGGGCCGAGGCATATGCCGCTGGAGTGGAGCAACACATGGTCGGGGGTGTAAATGGCCCAGGCCACTGAGGCAAGATTCTTGGTCCAACGACTAGCTCCGTCTGCATACCCAATGTGACAAGTGAACATAGAATTCATTTGCTGACATAAGGACATTGAATTAGGCTCACATAATGAGAGAGCTATATCAAAAAAGACTAAAAACAACTAGGAAAGAAAGGAAAACCTAAGATGGAATGGTTACACTCAAGGGTAGAATTTTTTCAAGTATAACCCATTGAATGGGTCCTTCGGGGTAGTGCCTTCAGGGTTTCCTAATATGTAGGTGCCCTTAGTAAGAAAATGGCAGATGATAGAGGGTCCTCACTAGAGGGATTCAAACTTGTCGTGGCTGAGGGTATCATGGGTGATATCGTAGGCCAACACAAGTTCGCCTTTGGTAAACGACCGAAGGTTAAATTAGTGGTCAAATTTGGCTTTGGTATGATTTTTTGTTGCTTCATTTTTCTGCAAGGATGCTCGTCGATCTTCATTTAGTGATTCGAGGGAAAATAATCGTTTCTCAAGCAACGATGTGTTGGGTAAGAGATCAATTGAAATGTGCAACGTTTGGATTTAGCACTCAATAGGGAGTACAGATTCGATGCCATGGACTAAATGGAAGGATCTGAAATCGATGGATTTTTTGACAGCTATCTAATATGCCCACAAAGCTGAGAAAATCATATGATGCCAATGGGTATTTTGTTTGTCAATTGTGCATTGAAGCATAGTTTTGAGAACCTTGTTGACAACCTCAAATTTCCCATTGGATTTTGGGTAATAGGGTGAGGTGAACTCATGGGTGATTCCTAATTTGGTTGATAGCTCCATGAAGACTTCATTTTCAAAGTGCTTGCCATGGTCATAGACTAGTTGTAGGGGGACCCCAAAGCGAGATATGACATGGTTGAAGAAAAACACGTCGCTATGTCGTTCATATTATTGAACGTGGGCATTACTTCAGCCCATTTTATGAAGTAGTCAACGACAATGACAAGGTAATTGTGTCCATTATTGGATGAAGGGTTGCATGTCATGAAATAGATGCCCCATTTACAGAAGGGGCCAACTGTGATTACGGGGTGAAAGAGGGATTTTTGTCACATCGCTTAACATTTGTCCCAGAATTATGTGCATATAGTTGACATTTGTCACATCGCTTAACTGTGTGTATGCATTCATGAAACAACATGGGAAAAAAGTAACTTGCTCAAATGATTTTGTGGGTAGTGGACATGCCAGATAAGTGACTGCCGCATGCGCCATTGTGGCAGTCATTCAGAATTGTCTCGGCCTCTTTCAGGCTGAGGCATCATCGAAGGAGTGTGTCGATGCCTCTAGGATAAAGACCATCTCCTATGAGGAGGTGCCATCAGGCTTGGTGTCTAATATGACGACAGTTGTCCTAAGACAGGTGGGGACCATTTTTTTGAGTTCAGAGGTAGACCAAAGTATCTCTGTACCAGGGATCTATAGATGATATGAGAAATAAATGCTCATCAGAGAAATTCTCATTGGTCGGGGGGTTAGTAGAGTTAGATGGTAAATCTACGAGGAGTTCAGTGAGGATGATGGATTTCTTTCTCTTTTGGGTGGTAAACTCTAGGTTGTATTCTTGGAGAATGACGAGCCTTGCAAATTTCCCATTGATCTAGTGGTGACTCAAGAGGTAATGCATGGGGTTGGAATATGCGACTACATTAGTGGTACGAAGAAAGATATAATGGCATAATTTTTGAACTTCTAGGATGAGTGGCAGTGATAGCTTCTCCTCATGATTGTACTTGAGAGGTGGCCTAGAGAGGTTCTTGATAATGTAGTATATAACATGTTTTCATTGGGCATCATCAACCTGAACGGGTACTAAATCAACCAAAATGTCAGAGGTTGATAGGTAGAGTATGTAATCCCTATCATAGTATGGGGGACTGATCAATGAGGCTTCAATGAGTGCCTCCTTGAGTGAATCGAAGGCATATTGGGAATGATGGTCCCAATGGAATGGGATTTCACAACGGAGTAATCGTAGCAATCCATGGGTGCGAATGACATAGTCAGGGACAAAATGTCGTAAGAAGTTTGCTTTGCTTTGGAGGCTTTGCAAATAGCATAAGTTCATGGGAGGGGGATCTTGTTGATTTCCTGAACTTTAAGGGGGTCTATGGTGATGCCCTGTTGGGATACTATGAAGCCCAATAGGTGGCCTACAGTGACATAGACACATTTAAGTAGGTTGAGCCATATGTTGTACCTTCGATAACATTAAAAGATGATCTGTAGATCCTTTATGTGTTGGGAACGTTTCTTGGATCGAGCGGTGAGGTCGTCCAGGTAGGACAAGATGATGTGAGTGATATCATGGGAGGCATATTTCATTGCACGTTGGAACGTGGTCACGACATTTTTGAGTCCGAAGAACATGACGCAATACAAAAAGGTGCCCCATGGGGTTGTGAATGTGGTTTTGTATTGATCTGCATGGCAGATTTGGATTTGGTTGTAGCTAGAGAATATGTCCATGAGGGAGAGGAATTCATGACCAGTGTAGGAATCGATGACTTGATTGATGAAGGGGGTAGGGAAGTTGTCTTTGAGACAAGCTTGGTTAAGGTGGGAGAATTATGTGCAAACTTGAATGGTGCCTTGTTTTTTATTAACAAGAACCAGATTGGAAACCAAGGATGTGTATGAAATGGGGTATATAAAGCCAGATGTACGTAGTTTGTCGATATCAAGTTTGATGGCAATGGATTTGGAAGGGTGAAGGGGGCGTTTCTTTTGGCGAGGAGGGGAAACGTTGGGCCAAGTGTCAATGCGATGTTCAATAATGACTGAGTATAACCCTATAATCTCAGTGTAGGACCAGGAAAACATGTCCCAATATTCTTGGAATAGGGATTTGTATGCTACAATTTCCTCTAGGGAGCATGTTGCCCCTAGGGTGATTTCTTCCATGACATTGGGTTCAATCGAAATGTCAATTTTTATGGTGGGTGAGATATTGGCTGAAAGACATTTTACACTAGAAAAAGGGATCGATGATGAAAAGAATCCCATGGGTAATAAGGTGTGCATAGGACTTTTAAAATGTCTTCATCAGACTGAAAGGTGAGG
>JASDQU010033978.1:7774-21940 GCA_032191745.1 Picea mariana | reverse complement strand
AACAACAATATAATGTAAAGGATAGTAATAAATGTCTGGAGAAAAACCCAATTAGAATACCATGCCATCTCTGCATCCTTAATTCTATGGTCTATTAGTGGAAATAAAATCACAAATTTTATTGGTGGGTCTTAGGACCCATATCTAAATGGAATAAGAATATCTAAGGAATAGGAAACAAAATCACAATACTTATCAGTGGGTTTGGTTAATGAGATCTAACTGAAAGTAATGTTCTTGAAAATAGTAGCCAAGATACACCTCTGCTTTATCAAAGCATCTTTCCCTTAACATGTTGTTGGCATCTTCAATGTGTTTCTAGAATCCTTTTAACTCGTATGTTTTCTACAATAGATAGTAATTTTCATATAGCTCAAAACTTGTGTGTTTAAAAGCATTCTTAGATGAAGAAAACTAAATGCATTAGTTAGTAGAATAATTTAGAATGATGTTTTCTCACTTCTACTCAATGGGAAGGCTTCAAGAGCGTTTTTTTCTATCCATAATAGAAATCAAATGCATGCAGATAACAACCATGAAAAAACTTAGTGTTAACGTACATTATTTCAGCATAATAAGTAACCATAGAAAGAAATACATGGCCAACTTGTTCAATTTGATAGCAAAAGAAAATAGTTGAAAATAGGTCAACATTACCAATGAAGTCAACAACCTCATTGAAAGGTAAAGTTTGTTCTTATTTAAGGTAGTGATAAGTGAAAGAATTCTTATATAGATTTTGGCACTCGGGCATTGTTTCTAATTACCAATGAAGTCAACATTATTTGAGAGAGCATTAATATGCTCCAAGGGTGGGAGAAAAGAAATGTTGTTTTGACTTCGTAAATACACATTTAGAGGGCCACTTCTCACAGGAAGATAATTATAAATCAAGAAAAGTTTTTATAAAATTTGGAATGAAATTTTGCAGTTGTCCATGGCATTGTTTCTAATTACTTCCAGCAAAAGGATCAAACCCTTGAAGTTGTTCACATGTGAACTTAGTTGATAACGGCCTTATAACTATTAGTTTGACATTCAATTTTGTGAATGTGATTTCATTGCTATCATTAGTATGTGCAATATACACTTTGGCATTGGGCTAGTGGTATCATTTATCATTATCATAGACTAAAATGATGATTCACATGTCAAATTGACTTTGAATATATAGAGGTAGCAAATGATTTACATTTGGACATTTAGCATGTGACAAAAGAAACTAAAATAATTTATKGGAGAACATCCTAAGACAACTGTGATGTTCATTGAAATCAATATCATTATGGGAGAACATCCTTAGACAATTGTGATGTCCTGCAGGTTCRKCAAATTGTTCTTCTCTTTCCTCTATAGAAATCTKCTTAGCCTTKCCTTTTCCTTTATCTTTCTTGGCAATTTGAATCTATTGATCTATGGCCAAATGGATTTCGTTCTGACAGTATTTGTTTTTGTGTTGATTGTCTTTCCTTCGTTTTGTATTTTCATATTCCAAATGGGTACAATCTTGCATCGGCTACAGGAGATGACCTTTTTTTTCCAAAGGATGACCAGTCATTTGAAGGTATCTCCAATCATCTTGCTATCACCTCTAAAGTTTTAAGAGGTTTAGACAGAAGGAATGCAATTCATCTAGTTTATGCCCAAGTCACTCTGTCAAAAGCTCAAAAGATAATAGAGAGGTATCATAAATTTGTAGCAGATTTCAAAGAATGGAAAGATAATCATATTGCTAGCATGATACAATATGATAACAAAATTGTAACACATCACAAAGAACTTAATTATATTTCTAAAGAAGAAATGCGGCATAAAATTAGAAGAGAGGTTGACATCAAAGAAGATGAACCACCAAAATGGATAGTCAAAGACTTGGGCATTCCATATCTAGTTTGAGCTTAAGGAAGCTCAAAGGTGGAAGTGTAAAAACATTCCTGGATTGGCTAATACATTTTTTGGTACTTCTATTATGATACAAATATTTCTAGCTCTGGCCCTAATAGTAACATAGATTGCCTCAAACCTCGGAAACTTGCTGATGTAATTGCCTCATGGGAAGTTTGGGCTAACATACAAAAATCTATTCTCAAAGACAAATTCACCTGGCAAGATCTTACTTTCCGATTAATATGGGGTTTCGTAGGTATGATAAAAAAACTGGTGGTATGGATTACCATAGGAGAAAAAACAACTAAAGTAACTCAATATTATTATACTATTGTTGCATTGGTTGAAGTCGTAAGCCATGATTTCTTTGGCCAAGCCCCAATGGACACTAAACATTATGCCAGTTTATTTATGTCTCAAAGAATTTATAATTTAGCCCTTTTGGATAAATTTAAGTGTGAAATGCATAAGCTTCTCTACGAGGCAGTTGACTCCTCTAACATTGCCTATCTTCACCATTATTTGGCTGCTATGTCAGGTCATATTCCTAATCTTGTCAAAGAATAAATGCTTGATCATAAGTTGCAAGTAGACAGTCATTCATTAGCATCATTGGATGATATTATTGTTAGAACAATTAAAAGGCAATGTGTTCAAAATAAATTTGCAAAAGCACTCAATCATCATTAGATGTTTATAAGTAAACACTGCAATAGGTTCCCTCAAACCTACTTTTGGCCGTCCATACAAAAAGTGGTATGCCAGTTACTCCTACAAAAACCATAAACCTTTAAGGTATAGATACAAGAGATAGATGACCTTTGTTGAGTATCTAGGCAAAAGAACATCCTATGTCTCACATCGAACCAGAAAAAGGAAAGAAGGATGGTGTTTTATTTGTAAACAAAAAGGAAATTGGGCATCCAAGTGTCCCTAGAAAACTAGGACTAAATTTGGCAAGAAGGTTGCAACAGTCTTTTCTACAACATTGGATCCAATGGAATGGCATCTTCTTTCTCATTCTCCTTTAGACTTTGATCCTGAATTCAGTTTTCCTTTGATTTATTCTTATGAATCTACTGTATACTCTCCTTCATATTGTACTTATTTAACTTCTCTTTCTRAAAATGACACATTCTCYTGATGAATTTCCTTACATTAATTTTTTATCTGTTAAAATGCTCCATAGTGAACCCCCAGAAGAAGCCCCGTTAACTAGTCTTCATTCMCTCYRGCTTGAAAAATTTTGTYTCTCGCTATCATTTTCACCATMAAAGGTTTCATGCTTCTTYCGTCTCTCGGCTCACTRCTCAKCTTTCTAATATGCACTTGTGGAACATGGTGATTGATGTAGCCACTTTGTCAAAACCTRTTTCCAAAKCCCCYAAGGTTCCCACACATAGAAAGAAGAATCCTCATTCATGTTTTCTTTAKACAATGGATACACTCTATACTCATTACCAACAATACCATCCCAACACTATTCAACCAAGGCTGCATAGGAGACAAAGGGCAACAAAGATATTTCAGTTGTAGGAAAATATGCAACAAAAGTTGATGCTTATGGTTGAATTAAAATAGGGTATTTCTAAGGACCAAGACAAAATAAGAACAGTACTAGAGGATCAAGAAAACTCTCCTATAGTATCTGACTCAGAAGAAGAATGACTAGAAAAGATAGAGCAGCAAAGAGAAGACATTGCTTTGGCACATGTTCCAGATGAAGCTCTTGAGATTTTCCCTCGAGAATAGATAAGTAATGACTCTGTTGAAATACATTGTTAATGCATAAGAATGCTTGGATTAAAATATAGGATTGTCATTACTATCACTTCAAATTTTTTTTGATACAAGATATATTAGCTAGATTCACAAATAGACACGGGATCAATGATCTCATCTGCTAGGTATAATGTTATCCCTCGATATTTCTGGGAACAACATGAAACCGGATTCGGGGCTATAAATCATGAGCTAATAATATATCAAACATCGAGCTGAGAGACTTCCTATCATTCTTAATGGAAGAGAAATTCATTGTTTACTACTTACATATTATTTTGGGTTGTGATGTTTTGTAAGGGCATGACTTTGTGAATCATTGGTTACCTTTTATTATAGCTCAAGACATTGTTACATTGCATGTAGGGAATGAATCTATTCAGATTCCTGTAAAATTTGAATATGCTGAAACGGTTAAGCCAGATCAATAAGATCCATCTCCAGAAATGATCCCTCAATCAGTTGAACAGTTGATGAAGATTGAGAAGATATGTAATCATGCAAATCTTAATGGCCAATCTATTTTATAAGCAATTGTTGACAAAATAACAATGCAATGTATTGCAGATCTTCCAAATGCTTTCTGGTGTAGAGAACAATACTTTGTGGATCTACCATATAGATAAAATTATTGAGGAACTCCTCAAAAGGATTATGCAAATCAAATGTCTCCCACTAAGATGGACTACTACAAGCAGGAGATTGCAGAACTCCTACGGAGAAAACTCATTGAGCGTAGAAGAAGTCCATGGGCTTGCTCAACATTTATGTCAACAAGGACTCAGAACAAAAATGTGGCAAACCAAGGATGGTGATCAACTATAAGCCCCTGAATGCAACATCAATGCCTATCAGGTAACCACTACCCTCAAAAGAAACACTCTTTACCAAAATAGCGAACTGTCATATATTCAACAAGTTTGATCTAAAGAGTGGTTTTTGACAGATTGGAATAGTACCTATAGATAGGTATAAAACAGGGTTTGTGGTTCCTCATGGCCAGTACAAGTGGCTTGTTCTGCATTTCGGTTTGAGGAATGCTCCATCAGAATTTCAGAAGATGGAGGATGTTTTCAGTCCTTTAGATTTTGTAATAGCATACATAGCTGACATATTAGTATGTTCTTATGATACTAACCAACATAAAAAAACATCTAGAGGAGTTCTTCTCTATTGTTTTTACACACGGCCTTGCATTATCCGAGAAGAAAATGGAGATAGGGAAAACCAAGATTGAATTTCTTGGTCTTGTATCTATGAAGGAAAAGTAGAACTCCAAACTTGTGTCCTTTAGGCATTGGTAGAGTTTCTAGATAGAATCCTGGAAAAAACTCAACTCCAGAGGTTCTTAGGTTGTTTAAACTTTAAACTACATTAGATTCTTATATTAAAATCATGCTACATACGTACTCTGTCTTAATAAGAGATTAAAGTACAAACTAGAACCATGGACCTATGAAACAACTAAATTCGTCCAGACTATTTAACAAAAAATCCAGAACCTCATGGCTCTTTCTCTTCCTAAGTTGGACCTGTCATTCATTCTTGAGACAGACGCCTCAAATGTCATTTGGGCATCTGTCCTACAATAACATGTTCATAGAGAAGAAGCTTGCATGTACTCTTTCAGTTGTTTCAAAGAACTTGAATTAAAATATCCGTCATCATATACAGAAATCCTAGCAGTCAAGAACGACATCAAATTGTTTATGTTACTTCTTAAACCTGTCCATTTCATAGTTAATACTGATCTTAAGCATATGTAGAGTATTTTGCAGAATAAAAGGTTGTTGGAACAAGGAAAAAATGCGTCATGCATTGTGTTGGCCCTTGACCAAGTTTTGAGGAACACTTGGTCATATTTGACCATTTTTGGACTTCGACAGCCTGTCAAAGATGGAGCGCCAGGTGAAGCAGAGATCACGGGATCTCGGCCCACTTTTGAGGCCCTTTTAGGGTTTTGGGTTAATGTAATGGGAAAGGGATGTCGTCCCATGGGTTTACCCATGTTTAGGCCTATTTTGTAAAGTATAAATAAGTAGCTAAACAATGTAAGAAAAGAAGAAGAAAGAGAAGATAAGCTAAGTGCTAGTAAAGGCTTTGTGTATATTGTGTGACCAACTTGCAGAACTTAGTGCAAGTGTTGTAAGTGTTGAGTGCACGGATTGTAAGAAGTCTCTGTTCTAGATCTACTCAGGGAAGGAGGATCTGGCGAGGTATGAGCAGATCTCCTGTCCTATGCGGAGTACAAGTGTGAGCTTTGTGTTGTAACCCGATTGACCAAAGCTAATAAAGAAGAAGAAGACTTTGTGGACATAGCCCCAGGGTGGGGGTGAACCACGGTAACTCTGTGTGTTGTGTTCGGTGCTTCGACCTAATGTGTTGGTTTCTTTCTATGTGTTGTGCTTGATGTGATTATTCTATGTGCTTTGCTATGATATACTTAGATAGATCCACTTTGCTTTGTGCTTCTTAGATGTGTGGGTATAGATTTGACATATATGAAGGTGTTGAGTGCTAGACCTATTTTGTTGTTGCTAAGTACTAACTTAACCTAGATCTAAGTGAATGTTGCGGTGCTCTGTGACATCTGCGGATTGCCATGAGGGTTAAATATTGATAAATGATCTATGCTAAAGTTCTTGCTAAGAGTAAGAATCACATATCTGTGTCCCAGCTAAGGTTGTAGACAGCTGAGTCTTTCAACCACCCCTGCCTCTACCTCAGGTTAGACTTCATCTGCTTCGCAGGTGTTGCCGAAAGGGCCGGTAGTTAGGGTTTTTTTGGTTCTTTGTTGAAGCGGTGAACCCTGGGTCTACCCCTATGCCAACAAATGGTTCTATTGTCGAGACCCTGAAACTGTGATTGTTGGGAACTGAAGAAGAAGAAACTTTGTGCAAAATAAAGCTCTATGCATAGATCTGTTTCCCTAGTGCATAGATTTTTACTCGACCTGTGAACCTTTGTTCCAGGAATAAGGTCAAATCTAAAGAAAGGAAGATCAGATATGAAGAAAAGAAGCGAGATCTAAATGTTCTGTGCTCTAAGAAAAGTAAAAGTGGAAATTTCTGAAAGAAATAAGTCATATCTGCAGAAAAGAGGTAAGATATGTAAGCTCTGTGCTCTAATAAAGGTAAGAATAGTCAAAAGTCTTTAGATATGGAAGCTTTGTTCTCTGTAGAAGTAAGATAAGTGAAATTTTTTGTTTCTAGAGCATGGATCTAGGTATGTTTGATAGATTATGTCCTAGCTTAAAAACTAGGGCATTAATAGATGAAAGAAAGTTTGATATGAATAGATCTAATAAGTATAATGATAGATATGTTATACCTATGCATATAAAGAATGTCTGGACTAACAAGTGGATGCAGGATCCTAGAAAGAAATTTTTGCAGGCTAGCCATTATGATCCTAGCACGTAGTACAAGAAGAGTTGGGGATCATTGAAGAGAAAGAGAGGATTAACTCTTTGTTACAGTTGCAGAAGACCAGGACATATTGTTAAGGAATGCCCTGGGAGAAAACCTAGTTGTCTCTGTTGCAAATCTTTGGACCACGACGTATTGGATTGCCCTAGAATGATCGCTAAGTTGGAAAGGTTGAATCTGAATCGAGAAGACCAAAAGGCAGATCCAGAAAAGGCAGAAACCCAACAAGAATCAGAGAAAATATTAATACAGATAAAAGAAACCCTGAAGGAACATAAAGATATCCGATTACCAGAGATCTTCAAAGAAAAAGAGCAAGTCAAAGTAAGAATAGGGGACTTTGACATTGACTGTATTCTTGATGAGGAAACACAAGTGAACATTATGCCAGAAAGAACTTGAGAAGCTATAGGAAATCCTGCCATGATCCCTTACCTAGGAGGGACAAGTTTATTCAGAGGAAAGCTAGTAAACCTATGTGAAAGGCTCACCCGGATACCTATGACTGATAATGGAACTTCGACAGAGGAAGACTTTGATATTATTAAATTTGTTGAAGACAGCGCTCCGTTTACCATGCTCATAGGAAAACCTTGGATTGATAGAGAACAAGCCAGACGAAAAGAGAAAGAAGAAGTTTTGGAACAGAAGAAGCAAGAGTTAAAAGACTTTATGACCAAAAGGATTGCGCACTTGATTGAAGAATAGAAGAGCAGATCGCAATTATTTAACACTAGCAACTCCGATGTCGAGGCTAAGAGAACACTAGAGGATCCGTAGAAGATTGAGTTACCTATTTTCGATACAATAGAAGTATTATCTAGGAACCCTAGGAAAGAATTTCAACAGTGCGAAGTAACTAAGACCACAGAAGATAAGCATCAGAATGGTAAAATCATTACTGAGACGAAGCTCACTGGGAAGAAGGCTAGAAATTTAAGAAAGAAAAGGGCTAATACTATAAGGTTACAAGAGGTTATAGAGGATACTTCGCAGAAAGAAAAATTCCAAAATTTGAGCTTCGCTGAAATACCAGAACAACGACATAAAGTACTTCGCCATGACGAAGCAGTATAGTCATTCGGGCCGATATATCTATTCGACTTCCTCTCCGAATGGGAAGAAAAGCAATAAAGGTTCGTCATCCAACCATTGAAACGCTCCATAACAAGTCGAACAGGAGTTAATGAAGGATTATAATTGTTGCCAGCAAACTATTGCTAAGTTTCCCTACTTAGTCCATCGCACCACGCACATAGAATACTTTTTTCTAAGTGATAATTTGAGCACGAAACCTGATATTAATTCACCCTAAGATCATTGCCTTGTTCCTATACTGTTCATTGTAGTCTCTGAATTCCTTTCGCACCCAAGCTAGCTGACCCAACCTTGTATGTTGGACAAGCTCAGCGTTGCTGAGAAAATAGTTGAAGAATTTTTAATTGACTTAATGACTGAGAGAGTCATGTCAGAGTGAGGAGTGTCTACAAGTGTACAGGCATCGTCCTCGTGATCATTTCTAGATGTCCCCTCCACTTCTCGAGTGAGACCATCCTGACCGCCTTCGAAAAGACGATCTAAGCTCGGAAACGACTTCACCACTGTGGAGATGATCCTAATTATCTTGCCTAAGTATATCCCACCACTAAGCAGCACAGTGAATTGAGACACTGTACCCAGAGACTTTGACTATGCTTTGGTCACTACATACCTCCTGAAAGGGGTGCGCGCAGTTCGTGTTGACCAGGATAAGCTCACAGTGCTGAAATTTAGTGATATTAACCTTGGAGATCACAAATTTTACAGTATGTTATCCCCACACAAGTGCTTAACTATCACAAAAGGGAGGAACCCAAATATTTTCCCTCAGCAATGGACCCATAACCTTGCGCAGACAACCCTTCTCAATGTAATGAATATTCCTCATTTTGGGAGGCATCAGGAAGTGAATGCATGCGTCAGATTGTTGTTGTCCTGCTACCACGGAGGATACTTATGGTTGGACCACCGCATCACTGTGGATCCAATTATGATCAATCAGAACACAAGGCTAAGCATGCAGGGCCTTAACCCGTAGGAGTTTTACGCTGGAAATATTGCAAATCACGCTCTCACCCAGTGAATAAAAGACACATATGGTGATGTAGAGAAGGGCACGCGAGGCTACAAGGTAGCCTCCATCGAGAATTCAACAGTGTGCCTCAGTTTCCAGATGATCGCAGGGAATTTAGTCTGCAAGAACAGACCCACACAAGTGACTGGATTTGTAGTTGACCTCACAGGGAAGTGCGTGGAGGGACTACAAATGAACTGGGTGAAGTACCTTGTAAATCAGCTAGAACTTGACTGCAAAGAAGCGCAAGACCAAGGGTATGAGTTCCACTTTAGTTGGTTGCTCATACTCATCGCTTTCATCACCTGGGAGCTACCAGAAGGTGCCACTTTTCCGGAGACCGAACCCTTCAAACCATTGGTCGTGAAGTTATGTATGGTGTGGTACTCCAGTGACATGAACAAGCAGTGGTATTCCAATGTCGTCTTCCATGCTTATTACAACCAATTGAAGAATGCAATTCAGTCTACACCGTGTCTCACACCAAACACACTTCATAGTTTTATACCTTTGATAAAATTCAGCGCGGACCGCCACTTCACTTGTATCAGAGCACGAGCTGATGAGCACAAACAGCAAACCCAGTCGTACTACAAGTTGACAGAACAAGACTTGGAGTAGATTACCAAGGAATGGTCGGCGGACCTCATTTTTCCAGCAGACCCCGCAGAAATATCCGACGTGGAAAGCCCTGAAGCTCTACTAGATACACCTAAACCAAGCAACGCTAAGACGGATTATGAAGTCCAAGATATCCATAGCACATCCACAAAGACTACTTCGATCTCACTTGCACAGGGAGGTGATGGTGAAGAACTAGGTGGCACAGAGGTTGAGCAAAACAAAGGCAAGGTTACTTCACCTAGAGAGGAGGAGGATCCTTCTAAGAAAAGGAAGGTCACCCCACCAAATCCCTCATCCCAAAAGAAAACAAAGGCCACCCAAACTACATTTAAGACTACCGTCACACAGGACGACTTTGACTTCTTGATCGTTGTGTTGAATGATGCCTCACTAGAGATCACAGAAAGGAAAGAAGAGAAGTAGGAGGAGATATTCAACCGACTCACGGGTGAACTTCAAGAAGTGCAGCAGGCACTCCAGTCCAGCCGAGTCATTTCTACTACGCCCTTGACGATGGGAACCACAGGAACATGCAATGAGCCCACCCAATTATGCCAGATCATCAATAAAGTTGAAGCTCGCCTTCGATGAGCTCAAGAAGACACAGTGCAAGACACCCAGGCTTTGGCACAAGTACAGAGCACACTTATAGTACAACAGAGGAAGGAAAAACAGGAATAGATTGCCTTACAAGTGAAGTGGGAGGAAGATAAAGCACAGTTACAGTAGAGCAAGGACCAATTTCTAGCAGAGCAACTTGATGTACGGGAACAAGTTCACAAAGCACTTCGCTCTGTGACGGTCATTGAAGTGAAAATTGAAGAACGTGTCCCACAGCAAATGGCATAACTTGAAGAAGTAATCCATCAACTTCAATAGTGCATCGCATATCTGGAACTTCGTACCGTTCCTGAGACTCCCCAAGAAGTAAGAGATCTAAGGGAGGCAACTTCCTGTAGCGCATCTGACATGTTAAAAACCTTGGCTTTGGAATGTAAGCAGTTGAGTGCTAGAAGCACCCCAGACATATGAGAACCTCACAGAGAACCCAAAATTGCAGACATTAGAGGCACAACTCCAAGAACCAAAGAAGCATGCAGATACGCTACAGGCGCAGCTGAAGGCCTTGACCCCAGTTGAAAGAATGAAGTGATTTCCAAAACAACGCACCACCCAACAATAGGTACACATGCTACAAAGTAAAGTGATGGAAGTCTCTCAAGAACTTCAACCACTCCAAGATAAAGCATGCCAACTGTTGACTGAAGTTGAGAGGTAGGCAGTCGATCTTGAACAGGTTGTCATCACCGCAAAACAGCGCATGGAAGGACCAGTAAACAACGTAGTGATCCAAGAGTTCACTAAGCAAGAGGTTGTCGCACGGCAGCAGGTCGAAGTAGATCGGGCCTTTATCGAGACATTCGAAGTGGAGTTGATCAGACTAGAGTGACTTGGGATGAGTCACAGGTTAGTGCTGGGGGCATGTTGGCCCTTGACCAAGTTTTGAGGAACACTTGGTCATATTTGACCATTTTTGGACTTCGATAGCTTGTCAAAGATGGAGCTCCAGACGAAGAAGAGATCACGGGATCTTGGCCCACTTTTGGGGCCCTTTTAGGGTTTTGTGTTAATGTAATGGGAAAGGGATGTTGGCCCATGGGTTTACCCATGTTTAGGCCTATTTTGTAAAGTATAAATAAGTAGCTAGACAAGGTAAGAAAAGAAGAAGAAAGAGAAGATAATTTAAGTGTTGTTAAAGGCTTTGTGTATATTGTGTGACCGACTTGCAGAGCTGAGTGCAAGTGTTGTAAGTGTTGAGTGCACGGATTGTAAGAAGGCTCTATGCTAGATCTACTCGGGGAAGGAGGATTTAGTGAGGTGCGCACAAATCTCTTGTCCTATGTGGAGTACGAGTGTGAGATTTATGTTGTAACCCGATTGACCAAATCTAATAAAGAAGAAGAAGACTTTGTGGACATAGCCCCAGGGTGAGGGTGAACCACCGTAACTCTGTGTGTTGTGCTCGTTGCTTCAACCTAATGTGTTGGTTTCTTTCTATGTGTTGTGCTTGATGGTATTATGCTATGTTCTTTGCTATGATATACTTAGATAGATCCACTTTGATTTGTGCTTCTTATATGTGTGGGTATATATTTGACGTATATGAAAGTGTTGAGTACTAGACCTATTTTGTTGTTGATAAGTACTAACTTAACCTAGATCTAAGTGAATGTTGTGGTGCTTTGTGCCATCTGCGGAGTTCCATGAGGGTTAAATACTGATTAATGATCTATGCTAAAGTGCTTGCTAAGAGTAAGAATCACATATATGTGTCCTAGCTAAGGTTGCAGACACCTGAGTCTTACAACCACCCCTGCCTCTACCTCGGGTGAGACTTCATCTGCTTCGTAGGTGTTTCCGAAAGGGCTGGTAGTTAGGGTTTTGTTGGTGCATTGTTGAATCATTGAACCCTGGGTCTGCCCCTGTTCCAACACATTGGAGTGCATGGTTGCATGGGTTTGATTTCTCCATAGAATACAAACCTAACAAAGATAATTGTCTAGCTAATCTACTTACCAGAGAAGGATCGAAGATGGTCACCTGCAAGATAATGAGAACAGTCTATGGTTGTCCTCAGTTTTCGGTTAATTATTGTATTGATTGTTTAATTAACTTATTTAAAAGGAGTAAATGCATTCACATTATTTTACATTATGTGATTAATTCCATTAGCACTGAAGATCCCTCTAGGTATTTTAGGGATTCTCCAAAATTTGTAATAAGTAGATTTGGTAGATATCATCCCAAGGAAGGACAAACATTTATCTGCAATTTTGAAGCTTGGTTGTCATATAATGACTACTGCAATCTGTATAAACTCATTCAACATGAAGGGTTCATGAGTTTTACATGTGAATGTGGTTCCATTATCCATATACATGCTCGCCATGGCTTTGATTGTTCATGCATCAGGCATGTTCCAGAGTTCCAGAATTACAAGAGCAAGAAATAGATTTCAATACTATTCTTTTGTGTACAAAACATGCAAGGGTGGATCTCGTTTGAATGTTTGTGTTGACTAGTTCAGGAGACATCAATTCACCCATCCCATCAGTCCAAAAGGAATTGTCATAGATCCATGCACTACGATAGATTACACCATAAGTCTACAAAAATTGTTGCATATTCATATTGTGTCTATGAATGGAATTTATAAGAAATATTCTATAGAGGTTTAAGCTAGATACTTTGCAAAATGTAGAAATGATACCTCGACATTACTTTAGAAAGATCATGATACGGTAGCAAAGGAAAACAAGCATAAACATAGTATTAAGCTTGTAGTATATATTTAAAAAGTAATAGCAAAGAAGCTAATGGTTATCTATAGAATGGTGGATATGGGATATCTAGATAAAGTACTTCTACTATCTCTGGAAGATGGTGTCAATGTTCTTTCATTTTGTGAAATACATTATGATATTAGCATAAAATGTGATTCACCAGATATTTTTATTAGTAGGTTTAAGGGATGATCCTGTAGATATTCCAGTTGATATCCTTGTTGATATCCAATTCATAATCAAGATCATCCTCAATTTTGACCTTATTCTTGTCACTAAATTGGCCTTGAACAACCAACAAAAGGATGTAGCATGTGGGGAGTTTATTGGCGGCAAGGTTCTAGAAGCATGCCATCAATAGGGTTATTTATTATGAGATTATTGCAAGGTTTTTTGTGATGAAATAAGCATTGCTTGAGGCTTATTCCCAGTGGCAGAAATACACACTCCTAGAGATATTATTTCACATTTTTTACTCATGGAAGGGTACAACCTTCAAGGAGAAGTTGACTATTTTTATCAGAAAAACAAGGGTGATACTTGGAGATGATGAAACAATAGAGAGGGTGAAATATTCAAGCATGCTTTATGTTGTAATGGGAAGTAGAAGGGGCACCACCCTTTAGGTTATTTTTGGATTTGATTTATGTAATAGAAATATCCCACTCAAAGGGATTTGATAAATGGCATCCAACACAATTCACTAGTGGTTAGTGGTGCACTTTACTAGGATTTCAATAGTCCTTCAAATTCATCATCACTACTATCTAGTATGATACCATTTTTTGTTGACATGGAGTTTCCTGCCCTGTTTGTCCACTTCCAGTGTCATAAGGCATCATAATAATGAGATCTTTGACAAACACAACCCATGATGCATGCAACGTTGTCTAGAAAATGGACAAATTATATTTATTTTTCCAAATATGTAAAATGAGTATATTACAATTTAATGAATACATTTTCCTATTATTATATATGGTTTTAT
>JASDQU010033976.1:15446-28973 GCA_032191745.1 Picea mariana | reverse complement strand
ATTATGACACTATGATACACATTATTTTGGCACTTATACTGTGAAACTTCGGGACAAAGTTTAGACCAAGAGGGGGTGTATGTAACATCCCGCTCTGGCACACTGAGAAAACTTATTCTTTGAGGACACTTGCTCGCAAGTGATCCGAATTATTATGCTATTAAAACATTTGATTTTGATTATGAGGCGTTATGGGTTAATGACATGTTGTTTTACTGCATTGACATAGACAGGTGTTATTTCTTCAGTTTTACTGAGTGTGCAGGATTTTGGACCTCGAGGATGCAAAGGCATCGATGGAACCCCTTGGACTCTGGATCGAGTCAGGGAGTGTATCATTGGGGTTTGATTGTTTTACTGTGATATTAGTGCATCTGATTGGATGATATGATATGGATATATTCTGACATGATTCGTTGATGATGTAGGCTGACGATAGCTTGCCGACCAGTCTCACATGTGGAGTAAAGGGGTCACGCACGACTACCAGATATGTTGAGGGAGAGGTGTGGACAGCAGCCCTGCCATAGCCTACTAGCACTCTCATCGTGGCTCGAACTGTAGGTTAACGTTTTTCGAGTTCAAGAGGACCCACGATGTCATGATGGAGGACTATGATAGTCACTCATGATGATTCTAAGGGGCATGCAATAAGGTGGGGGCCTTATTCCTTAGAGGCCCTTAGTCTCCCACAAGTTCACCTGGTGGAGTATTGACTCCAGGGGTTTTTGATTTCTACCAAGTTAGTCAAGAGGCAAGTGGAACCCTTGGAGCTCGTGGTGCATCCTGAAGGGCATGTCACACAAGAAAAATGGAAAGAGGTGAGTGGCACCCTTGGAGCACGTAGTGCGTCTTGAAGGGCACGTCGCGCAAGGGAAAAAAATTAAGGTGAGTGGCACCCTTGGAGCACCTAGTGTGTCCTGAAGGGTACGTTGTGTTGTTGATGATAAATGAATGAACCTAGATGGCCTTAGGATGAATAGTGTCTTAAGAATTTTTAAAAATAAATTCCCTAATAAAATGTTGCCGAGTACAAAAATTTAAGGTCTAAGTCTAAATTATGTTAGTGGTAAATTTTTATCTATCTATTTAAAAAAAAGAAAAAAACATAAATAATAATTATACTCTTTGATAAATCTTGTATTAATAAGGGGGTAAGCAATTTAAATGTTTCATAAAAATCTGTTAGGGTAAAATTTAAAAACAAAAGGGAAGTAATTGTTTTATTATTTATGATAATTTAAAATTATTAACTAAAAAGCGAAAAAGGAAAAGGGGGGTTAATTTCTACACCTGCCAATTTGAGTCCTAAATGAAAAGGGGAATGAGGGAAATCTAAAATATTTAGGAAACTAGAAAAAGAGGGAAACATAAGAAGAAAAGGGAAACCCAAGGAAAAAAGCAGAAAGTCAAACTTAGTAAGGTATCTACCATTAAGAACTTTCTAATTTTAAAACTGAACTAGCAAATTGATAATGGGGAAAGTCATTAAAACCTGTAAGAGAATTTGGGGACACCTAGGAGCGATTCTAGGAGTAACTCTAGGTGGGTGAGGGAAATAAGGGAAATTAACTAATTAAAGAAATTGATTTGTGGAGGAATGAAGGGAATGGGTGACACTTGTACGGGGAGGAATTTTTAGGATTTAACTTTAAAAAACTTAATTAAATAAGATTTTAGGAAAGTAAGGGACTTTGAAACTCTATATAATGAAGGGAGGAGAAGGATGAAGGATCTATTCTGTTTGCGTAACGTTACACTACAGAAATATCTACTTGACTGACTTAGCTTGTGGGAGTTGGGATACCCAGCTCGGTGAGGAGTGGTAGCTCGGCCTTGAGAGGCGAGCTGGGAGCTAGCTAATTCTTTGGATAGTGTGTATGGCCCCTTTGTGGCTCAGGGGGATAAGGAGGAAGAAGAGTACCCATAGCATTGGCTAGGAGGTACTGGTGAATTCTCGTCGGTCGGCAAGAAGGAGTTGCACGGAGCATGCGGGACATCACTTAGAGTGGGTGATCAGGCAACAATACGCTCTCTTCATTTTTGTATGGTAGATTGTTGTAGGATTTATGCTTGGATCTGCATGTTTATTGGAGTAAGTAAAATGATTGTTTAGATTGATGACTAAATTTATTTCATAGCCTAGCTCAATGATTGATTGACTCCCATGGCCTTCGTTTCCCCGCATGTCTTGACCTCCTTGTGGTGTTTGATTGTGAACATTGTGGTGGTTTTGCCTATCATCCCTAGCTCACCAGTCCTTGCCTGGGCAGTCGGCCAGGAGCCTAATCTACTGTCGTTTCTTCGATGTTAATAGACCTATGGATATCAATGCCCTGCCTTTCTATGGGAGGATGATGAGCAAAGTATGAACCTATCAGTCGTCTACCTCCGTTGTTGTCCTTGGATGATTGGATCCTTTCGGTTCTCTTATTGTTGTCTGCAATTTGTATTGGTATTCTGGTAATGGAAAAATGAATCGATTCATGTCTTCATTTTTCATTTGTATTTTGGCAATGGAAAAATGAATTGATTCATGTCTGCATTTTGTATTTGTATTCTGGCAAAGGAAAAACAAATTGATTCATGTCTGCATTTTGTATTGGTATTCTGGCAATGGAAAAACGAATTGATTCATGTTTGGATTTTGTATTTGTATTCTAGCAATGGAAAAACGAATTGATTCATGTCTGCATTTTGTATTGGTATTCGGGCAATGGAAAAATGAATTGATTCATGTCTGCATTTGGTATTGGTATCCTGGAAATAGAAAAATGTTTTTTCTTTTAAATGTTGCCAGAGATTGTTGTTTTAAATGCCCACATTTTGCTTTCAAATGAGACAGAGATTGTCGTTTAAAATTGCCCGCATTTTTTCTTTCAAATGAGAATGAGTTTGTTGCTTTAAATGCCCACATTTTTTCTTTCAAATAAGACTAAGATTGTCATTTTACATGCCCACGTTTTTTCTTTCAAATGATGGACTGAGTTTCTGTAGAAATCACCCACGAATTTAGCCTTTTAAATCTTAAATTCACTTGCCGAAATGACCACGGTTTTGGTAAATAAAAATTGACTGTGTGCATGTTGAATTCGCCCACCCTTTTTTTTGCTATTCAATTCATAACTGACTTGCAGTAATGACCATGAGTTTTCCTTCAAAATGTGACTATGTTTGCCCTTGAGTGATGGACTATGTTGATGTTGATTGGATACGTTTGCCTTTAATTATTGAGTTGCTGTCAACTGGGCACGATTGGCCACCATGTGGGCACTGCGTTTTTCCTAATTTTGCCACAGCAAATTAAATGGATAACAGTTAGTTAAATGTCTTACTATTGCTAGATTCATTGCTATGTAATGGTTGCATTAACTGCCTTGATTTTTTCCATCAAATAAAATGGATAACAATGATTTAAATGCCTTGTTATTGCTAGATTCATTGTTATGTAATGGTCATATTAATTTCCAGAACAATTGCTACAGCAATGTAAATGGCCAACAGATTCATTCTTTGGATTAAATGACACAGCGAGTTAAATGTTATCTAACACCTTAAATGCCTTGCTATTGTTGTATTACTTGTTATGACAACCGTCATGTAAATTACCTTGTTAGTGCACTTTTAATTGTCGTGTTAGTGTTCATGTAATTGCCTTGTTATTTCTATATTAATTGTTAAGTAACCACTATGTCAATTTCCTCGATAAATTGCTCCAGCCCTGCTAATAGTTAGTAGCTTCCTTATAATATTATTAGACAAATAGTATTGTTAGTTCGGTCAATATAACTAGACTACATGTTGATATTTAATTGTTCATAAGTGTTATAATGATAGAATTCTACTTTAAGATTGTAAATGTTGTTATTTAAGTTAATGTCTAGTTGGGTGGAGAATTTGGATTAACATAGACTTGACCGATTAGGTTGTGTTAAAGATCAAAATTTGATTGGTAAGTAAGGAATGGATTGAAAATTTTAGACTCACTGGATTGAATTTTAATTAAGGATAGAGGGCATTTATAATTATGGTTTTAGTATTGACCACTTAGATTTGCAAAATTAATTGTATTAACGTTTATTTAGTAGATGCATTATTGTCTAATTGTAACATGACATGTCCCATTAGAATGGAACCCTTGTTAAAATTGAATGTAATCATAGACAAGTTAGACTGGGTGATTGGTGGGGGTGGTGACGATGTCGTGTGGCCTGGTGTCACCCCTTGTCTTCGTCCTCTTGTGTCTCATCAACCTTTGTGTGGGGTAGGTATAGTCTCCCATTCAGTATTTGATTCCTAGCTCATCGGAGTTTTCTTGAGTCTTGGTCCCTTTTGTTTTGCGCCAAGGTTATTGACTCATCTATCACCCAAGGAACGACATAATTCCTGATGAGGGGATCATGGTGCGCCCTGGGGGATAGCGACGAATGAGATCCTGGCTGGAGTCGGTTCTTTTGTGTGAGTGTTGACGAGTGTGCAAGTTTCTCTTGGCACTAGGGTCGAACACCTTTAGGCATTAGGTTCACGTGCCTTGAGGTTCTAGTATTTGTTCATCTAGGCCATGATGTCGGGATGGGGGTGTTGTCCCTTAGCTTGTAGGTGTAGTCGTGTTTGCATCATAAGGGTAGTCATCCTCCTTGTTATGTTGCGCATGTTTTCCAGTTGTCTTGAGTCGATGTGTGGTGTCATAGTAACTTGTTGCCTAGACTGTGTGCTATCGTTCGTTGTCAGTGGTTTGATTAAACTATTATCATCGTCACCTTCTTGCCTCTTAACTCCTGACACCCCGATGCGGTCGGTTTTACATAGTGCACTGCATAAATTTGGAAATTAACCCTAACACGGTGCTCCATATTGGAGCAGTGGTGCGCGTCGATGTGCATGATACAATGGAGTGCACCAAAATATATTTTTTGACACTATCCTACATTGGTGTGTAAATGTTTTTTATTTAACCATATAATGGTGTGCTCTACTAATAACGCAACGGTGCTTCCAATGTTAAGTTGTGCACCAGAGCATTTTTAAAGAACGTTATTACAATGTGGTTATTGATGTAACACATCAGTATTTATTTATGCCTTAAAAGTTATCGGAGTATTTATTTGCACATAAAATAATATATTAATCTTATATTATCTTAAAATAGTATAGTCATCATAATCACAGACAATTATGAATTAACAATTAATATAGATTATAAATTGTCAATAATATAGATTAAAATTTTGCTAGACTAAGTATGTTGTAGAATCATTGATTTGGTGAACTCCCAACTATATTATAAATGGAAAATGATTATATATTAGAATTTTGAGAGATGGTTATGATATTTGACGGTAAGATCAAGGTTATGATCATCGGCGAGATCAAGGTTATGATCATTGATAGTGAGATCAAGGTTATGATCATCAGCGAGATCAAGGCTATGATAATTGACGACAAGATCAAGGTTATGATCATCGGCAATATCACCATACTTTAGACTCAAGTCTTTACAGTTGAAATTCATATGTAATTTAGACTCAATTCTTTATAGTTGAAATTTCTATACTTTAGACTCAAGTATTTACAACTGAAATGCCTATATTTTAGACTCAAATCTTTACAGTTGAAATGCAGACAGAAAAATTCACAGAAACACCCAACAAAAAAATCCCTCTCCCTCTCCTCCCAAATACCTCTCTCTCCCCCTCACCCCCCAATCCCATAAAACATTGTACAGGTCAACCCTCTACTGTTACTCTCTCCCCTAATGGCTCTGCATGATTAAGATTATGGCCGATAATTGTTTTTTAATTTAACACTTGATCGGTGCATCTTCATTTAATTAGAGCATCAGACTATATTTTTTTTCAAAAACCTTACTACAGTGTGCCATTGTTTGGGAGAAAACATTTTCACTTGTGCACTTGTTCAAGTAGTGCACCGTCATATAGAAAATTTTAAAAATACCCTTGCAATAGTGCGCAAGTTTTTAGAGCAACTTTTTGCATCGGTGCGTCGTTATTTCTGTAGCGCACCGAAGTATAAGTTTTTTAAAATAATCCTACTATGGTACGTTATTTTTGTGGGTACTGGTGCGTTTGGTATATAACCCGCACCGGGGAATTATTTATTAATACACCCATCGCCAAAGGAATATGAAATGACTAATTTCCCTTGATAGAAGGTGACAATTAACCACAAAATATAACATTAAAATAATTTCTTTTAAATTTTTTGAAAATAACCACATATCCTATCTTATTTAATGGTACATACGGCTAATTAACATATCAAAAGATTCATTAATACCAAATTGTGTAAGTTTTTGGTTCAAAGAGCATGTAAATGTAAAACATTCATGTTGTGCAGGCCCTGATGAGATGAGTCAGTGGTAACGTCTTCGCTAGATTTGATAGAAATTCCAACATTAGCTCATCAAAAAATATAGGTTCTCATTTATAACTAATAAACGACCCTTTAAGTATCAAGGAATGTAGACTTGAGTAAGTACATGCCTCTTTATTGTAAAATTGTATGAAAAATTCACTAGTTGTTGGTGAATGAAAGTAAAATCGGATCGCCTCTCAATGAAAACAAAATTCCCTCTCCCTCTCCCTCTCCATCGCCTCTCAATCCCATAAAACATTGTACAGGTGACCCTCTAATGTTTTTTTTTCTCTCTCTGTTGACGTCTTTGTATGATTAATATTATTTTCGATAAATTTATTTTATTTAACACTTGTACAGTGTGCTAAATAATTAGTTGCACGGGTGCATATTTATTTACTGAGCACACCAATTAGTTGCACTGGTGCATATTTATTTACTGAGCACACCAATTTATATTTTTTTTGAAAACCTATCCATGGTGCGACATTGTTTGGGAGCAACCATTTTTCCCAGTGCACTTGTTTAAGTAGTGCATCGTCGTATATAAAATTTTAAAAAATAACCCTGCAATGGTGCAAAATTGTTTAGAGCAACTGTGCACCCTAGTGTGTCATTATTTCCGTAGAGCACCGGATAATATTTTTTTATTTGAAATAACCCTGCTACGGTGTGCTATTTTTGAGGGAACTAATGTGCCTGTTGTATAAAATTCATTGGTGCATTATGTACTTATAAAAGAACCAGCGTAAAATATCTGCTAAAAAATTTTCCCACTCACCTCCGCTAGTATCATCTGCTATAAACAAATTTTTGGGCTATTTTTATAAGGGCGTCTGCAAAAACCTTTGTTAGAGGGTCTTTTCCTTGTAGTGTAGGGTAAATTAAAAAAAAAAATTACCAAACCGATTTTTCATTGTTACTATGCATCTCATGCTTCTAAACTCTTAAGAAAACACTGGTGCTCACCTTTCTTCCTAATATGCCATGTTTATGGTGCTCTACACCGACTTGAATATCTCCATTGGTGGATTCCACACATTTCCAAATTTTGGAAATTACCAAAAATTTTCATTTCATCTCAACGGTGCAACCATGCCTCCTCGAGACAAAATGGACTAGGTAAATTATTTATTACCTTCCTATTTTCATTTTCATCCATTCAAACTTACAATTTAGCTTAAAATTTACAATGTTTTTCAATTTTTTTCAATTTTGTGTGGTGTGCATGAACAGTTTAGCTTGTGTCGATGCGGTGCGCATTGTTTTAAATACATAGTGAGCATCATTGTCGATGTTCCAAATACATTTATGCACCAATGTGGTTCCCTCAAACACACTGCAATGAATTATTAGAAACAAAGAGGTGTGCCCTTCGGAACACCCTAAAACTAGGGTACAATGGGCTTCTACCCGCACTGACACATTTCACTTCATTAACCTCACTACTAGCTCAATGATATATAAAATTAAACCTAGCGGTGCACCAATTCTAACCTATAGCACCGGGGCGTACCAGAAACATAACGCCTTGGTGCATCAATGTTCAATCGCACCACCATATTTTATAAAAAACATACACACACTGAATAAATCGCTCTAGTGTTGTTTAGCATTATGCACCACCATACGTCACTCAACTAACGACATTGCTAACATAACACTTTAAAAAATTTAACATATCGATGCAACCATTGTAATCCAATGCACTGATAATGTATACATAAATTCACTGGGACATATATTTCTTGATTTTTCATAGAGGAGCATCTCATTGGACACCTCATTCGTGGTGCTCTATTCTTTACAATGTGATGCATCCTTCATAACTCCTTGAAACTGGTGCACAATGGTTTTCTACCTACACCAACACATTTCACTTCATTAACCGCACCGCTAGCTCAACATTGTATGAAACTTTAACCTGGTGGTGCACAAATTTTACCCAATAGCACTAGTGCGAACCGGACACATAATTCCCTAGTACATCAATGTTCAAACTCACCACCAAAATTTATAATAATCATATATGCATCGTATAAATAACACCAGTGTTTTTTAACTTTTGCCACGAGTACACTTCACTTAACTACGGCCACCGCTAACATAAAAATTTATAAAATTTAACATAGTGTAACCATTGTAATTTGACGCACTGGTATTGTATACAGAAATTTCTGAAACATATGTTTCATGAATTTTGATAGTGGGGAATATCATTGGATGCCTCATTATCGATACTCTATCCTTTACAACACACCGATGTACAAAATGTTGGTGCTCGACTATCACGATAGTTCTAGTGCATTAATAGTAACTCGCCGCACTACTTCAACTGTGATATTGAGGTTTATCTTAGCAGTTCTCATCAGTCCACCAAATGCACTAGATTCATAAATGCAATGTCACTGTTAGATATCTTGTCGATGCTCTAGTAGACACGGTGCACTAGTGCATTCGGTTTAACAAAGGACATTGTGGATTTGTGCACTATAAATTTTAGTGTTGTGGTACGTCTTTGTTAACAAAATGAACCGGTACTAATAAAATCACTTTATTAGTGTAGATATTCGTATGGGACATACCACTTAACGGTGTTTTTGTTTTGCGATAGTGCACCAACCGCAAGGAATATGAACTGTTGGGGGAACATCATTTTATTTTAAAGATTTCTTTGCAAAAAAAAATGGATTTGTTTAAATACACGTCATTTTTATATGTATTTGTTTTATAAATTCAATTTAATTTATCATTATATATGTTCCTTAAAATATTTGTATGTAAATCATAGACGATGAATATGAGAGCATAATGAGGTAGGGCAGCGATGGGTTGAGACATATACTTTTGTGTGTGAGTGGGAAGCCAAGGAGACGGATAGCGAGGTTTACCCTCACCTTATTTCACAACATACTCATGAACGTTTGATGGATATTGGCCCATTAAAGTTTTATCAGGAGGGAACATCCCTTAAGGAGGACTTTGTATTGTTACAGCAGTTGATCCGTCGATGGGATCATGATAGACATGGGTTCAAGGTCGGTCCAGATATGTGGTATCATCCCATGGAGAAGGATGTGTATTTTCTCACTGGGTTGTCTAGGAGGAGGGTGTATTTTCCCCATTTCCCTACGCTATCGCCCAGTGCTGCAGGAAAGACCCAGCTAGTATATTTGATGAGATATGCCAGTCTGGATATTAGTTTGGCTTCGTAGTTCTAGGTTGAAGATGGTTTTTTGTGGATAGGTGCATTTGAGAGAGAGGATGTTAGGTGCATGTGTTATATTCTCTTGTCATTGTCATAGTATGGCTCTGATGGGAAACACATTAGTTTCCCTATGTTGTATTATGTAGATAGTTTATTGTGGGATCCCTGATTGATTAGGTGGGTAAATGTTTTTTTGAGATAGTTTTTTCGTGCATTAGATCATTATCACTAGGTTTTTTCTGGGACGAAATTCTTTCCATTCGTGTCTGAGTTGTATACACTATTTTTTTAGAGGGTTCATATAACTCAACCAACGATACCCCTCTTTCCTGCTAGGCCTATGTTTGATACACATATGTGCATGTGGGGGTGGTTGATTCACAAGAGGGGCCAGTCTGAGTATCTCATTACTCTTGTGGGAAGGTCGGTTATTGTTTTATTGCCTAGCAAGGACAATAATGTCCTTGTTATTATAGAGTACCTGTATGTAGGGATAGATTGAAGAGGATGTCCAAACATCTGATTTATAGCATAGGGGCCATCATATGAGAGAGGTAATATTATCATTAGGTTTTGATAAATCTATTTATATATTTTTATGCCTTATTTAATGCACATGTGATTTATTGTTTCAATTTTCTTATAATCATTATTTATTTTTTTGCATATATTGGCACATGTATTGGGGATGCACATCCCCAACATGAAGATGAGTCGATTGAGGAGTAGCATCTAGTAGTATAGATACCCCACATGCCATGCAAGCCAAATTCGGGAGTCCGTCTAAAGGTAGTGGATGAGCTATGTTGTGTCATGACTAGTCACAAAGTGGTACATGTACCCCCTAGAGACATATTATGGGTAGAGGCTATCTCTACTACATGGAGGAGTTTTCCTCATGACATGATGATGTTGATGCATCATATTGTTAGTGCAGTCAGCCTCATTGATAATTTTATGGTTGGAATTAGTGATCACACTACATCTGGATCATTAGCAGAGCCATACACATCCTCTAATCCACCACATAATCCTCCTCATCCTCTTGATTCTCCTACAGATGAGTCGGTTGTAGTATCCATTGATCATCCATCCATGTCTAATCCTCCTCCTCCTCTTCATGTTTCCCCTCCACATGTGTCTGAACCTATATCCATGTCTGATGATCATCCTCCCCCTCTTCCTTCACATATGTCACCATCTGTCGATCAATGTCTTTCTCCTATTCCACATGTGTCATCATCCACCTATCCCCCCCTTCCTCCTCTTCATCCACATGTGTCACAATATTATGATGCTTTGGACACTATGATCACATTGGGTACTATTGATGCACACATTCATGATATTGATATAGAGACACTTGATAGTGTACTTATGTCGACCTTTTCTTATGAGATAGTTGTTCTTGATAGAGGCTCTACCTTTGGTTGCAGAGACAATGATTCACCTAGATCTGGCGGTGGACCTAGCTAGTAGTGGTACTCATTGACATTATACTGATTATTTTATATATGACTGAAGATCTATATATGACATGTGTATTGCAAATTTTGTTGAGATGCATGTTTGACATGTATATTCATATGTATATCACTCATGTATATTATGTTTTTAATATAATGTTGTGGTTGTTTTTTTTGTTTGATTTATAAAATGTAATATGAGTATGTTGAATATGAACATTGTTAATGATTTCTCTATTTTTAAATGAAAATTGATATGTATCATGGGTTAAACTCATTTAAATTTCTAGTTTCCATATAATGTTTACCTTTGCTTTTATAAAAGTCTTTAATTTGGATTGTGATTGCAAAACTTTATAACCATTAATGTCATTTAATGTTTAATTCTTGTTCAAGGTGACTTGTTTGTTTTCCAACAAGATACAATATGTTTATTAAATGTGTTTAGAAAAAAAAAACTTAAATATGATGAGTGAAATGATTGTGATTTGAATATTTATGTATTTTTCATGTATTATAATAATAACATTATAACATAATTATTCACTAATAATAATGTTGATTATGTAATAAAATGTTATTTTTTTAATTGTTTATTATTCAAAGATTACAAAACAAAGTTATAATATAATTGTTGTTGCATTTGGAGATGACTGATCTGCCAAAATACATGGAGAAGGTGTAGTAGAACTTGGAAGAAAAAATGTAAAAGCAAAGAATGTCCTATTGGTTGAAGACTTGAATCATAATCTACTCAGTGTTAGTAAAATGTGTGATCAAGGATACACTCTTACGTTTGACTCCCGAAAATGTAAAATCAGAGAAAATAACTCAAGAAGATTGGTTGCAACTGCAACAAGAAGACCAAACAACATATACATCCTAGACATGAAGAAGAGAGAAGATAGAAGCCACAGAAAAGGATTCCAAGGAAGAAAAAGTCCCAAAGACCAAAAATAAGGATGAGGTATTATTGAGTGTTTGTTGGAATATTGGTTGTTGTCATTGATGTCAACCCTAGTCATGGGTTTTGGACCACAAGATTGATGAAGGTATTTGGACATGAAGGAAAATGCACATGCATATACAACACCCATGGATGGATAGTATACATCATATTGTCTCCAGTGGTATGTGTCACGTCATGTGGATCCTCATGGTTGAGGAGAAATGAATTTTTGAATATGACAAAGTGAATTGAAGAAGGAAGTACATGTAGGCCCTGAAGATAATTAAAGAAAATAATTGTGTCAGGTCGGCCCTAATGTTAAAAGGAAGTGACATAAATGGTATAAATAAATATCATTATATATTCATTTCAAACACAAGTCAAATTTCAGAGGAAATCAGAAGTAAATAAGGCCGGATTTCAAGGGAGGATGAAGTATTTTGGTGATGTGTTCTAAGGTATGTTATTTTCAGGTCATCTTACCATTTTTGCTATAACTATTTTTCTAGAACGATTCAGATGTTGAAATTTCTTCGGTATTGAGAAGACATATCAAGGTACCTATGGAAAAAAGTTTATCTCTTGATTCGCTATAATTATGGAGATATACTCTGTAGAAGATAGGGTTTGTGACCAATCCTAAAGCTAGTCAATAAACAGGTGTTCCGAGTAAAAAAGTCATAACTTCTTCATCCAGAATCCAAATGATGTGTTCAAAATTGCATTCGAAAGAGTACGGATTGTAGTTTCTGGTGTGCAAGTTTCAGAATCATATGTTAAATATTGAGTGTGGGGCATTCTGTGCAATTTCACTCTCCTGAATAGACCAAAATTGAATAAAGTCTACCATTCTTTCTATAACTTCTTTTTGGGGAGGATTCAAGGAGTGAAACTTGGAGGAGTTTCAGAGAATACATTGAGTAATGTTATATACATGATCAGAGTACTCCAAGAATTGAAGAATTGTAGAAATTGAAGAATTCTCAGGAAGCATTATCAGGTTCTATGTGATGATTGGTTGATGGTGATGATTTAATGTGAAGTTTTATTATCTCTCGTATATTCTTGGGTGGAAGGAAGGAGCAAGGATGGAGAGTTCAAATATCTCTTGATATTGGAGGATTATATCTTCCTCTTGGCGGTTTATCTCTCCCTTTACATTTGGAAGTTGTAGCTACATTTGGAAGTCATTACTTCCCTTGAACAATAACTATTAATTATTTCTCATATATTGTGCATGGTGTATTGTGGTGTATTGGTGTAACTCTTATACTATTGTTCATTTCTGATTGGATATAATTGAATGGTTTAAGTATAAGTTGAAAAAGGTTATAAATTGTACTTGATACTAATTCACCCCCCTCTTAGTATCAACAATTGGTATCAGAGCAGGTTACCTTCAGTACAATTTAACCACTTAAAGGAAGATCCTATGCAGAAATGGAAGACAACATTCCAAATGGGATTCCACCATTTGATGGAATCAATTTTGAATACTGGAGTAATAGAATGGAAACTTACTTGAAATT
>JASDQU010033973.1:3581-33275 GCA_032191745.1 Picea mariana | reverse complement strand
TGTAAAAGAACATTTGACAAACTAATCCCAAAGAGCCAAGTCCATTGAAGGAGGCTCAAGGAGACGTAGCCCAGAGAGGGGTGAACTCCTTTATCATCTTGGTATTGTTGTGAGTTTGCTGTGTTATTTGCTGCACTTTACATTGTTGTGTATTGGTTTATAGCACATAATTAATCTTTAAAAGAATATTCCTCACACATGCATATTCAAATGGAAGAAGCATAAACTAAACATATAAACCCTTTTGCACACTTTAACACATGAAGCAAGGTCCTGTTAAGGTTTATTTTATTGAAGTAGGGGGTGCTTGCATAGCATAACAAGTCAGCCTTCTATTTTCAGATCAGGGGGGCACCAACAGTCTGGGTGAATATCCAATTAGTTTGCTTATGAATTGAATAGCATAGTTGTCCTTTTTTATTCATTTCATGTACATGAGTTTTTCATTATGCTTCTTTACTATATAAATTGTTGTTTATGATTTAATTAGTTTAGTTCAGTTTTGCAAGTTATTATGGAGGCTATTATTAATATGCAATGATCTGTTAGTTGATAGGAAATAATCTTGCAAGCTTAGATACTAACCCTTTGTATAACTAGATGATAAATTAGATTTTCTTTTATGCTGAAATAGAGTTTAAGAACAAAGTTTTTAATTCATGATTTCTTTGACAGGGCTTCGATGGATGGATAGTTATTAGTCTTTAGTTTTCAATTCCAGTTTGTTTATCCAATTGTTATTTAGCTTTGATTATTTAAATTTTCATTTAGTTTTCTCATTTGCTTTCTTGCCATATGCTGAAATAGTATTTAATTTATGTTTTATGAGCATTTCCTCTTTTGCAATTTGAATTGTTAAAATAGGACTAGTTTAGTTTACTTTATGCAATTTCTTTCTTAGATCTAAGTTGCAATTTGAATTCAAAGTTGATTATTGAGTTTAGTGTAGTATGAGTTTGCTTAATTAGTATAGAATGCAATTGAATTTACTAGAATAGTGTCTTTATACTGTTGATGATTAATGTATGATTGAATAATCACATGGATATGCAGGATAGTTGATGTTGTTTCTATAATGGCTAAGTTCTCACTGGATTTCCTAATTCACACTTTTCACTTTGCTATCGAAGTCAATATCGAGTTTATCCCTCTTGAATTATTGTTAATTGTTAAATGCCATCGTGATATTATAAGACACCGGAGACATAACCATCAACACTATATTTGAGTTTTCTTGCTTTCATAGATTAGAAGATAGTTTTCTTTATTTCATAGATTAGAAGATAGTTTCCTTGCTTTCATAGATTAGAAGATAGTTTCCTTGCTTTTGTAGGATAGATAGTCTTTTTGCTTTGGTAGATTAAGGAATAGTTTGCTTATCATAGGTTAAAGATTAGTTGTTAATTACTTTTATTATCATAATGCTTTCAATTCAGTAGATTTCCTTTTATAAATTAGAAATATTTGTGAAGTTTAATTTAAGAATAGAGTTCACTTGCTTCTTAGCTTAATTAGTTGCTTATTGAGTAATCTTAATTAGTTTACTTGTTGTAGAAGTTATCATAGTTTAGCTAGTTGTTTGCTTGCTTGTTTACTTGCTTTAATAGGGTAGTTGCTTGCTTGCCTATTTTGCTTTCATAAGATAGATGCTTATTGAATTTGAGTAGGTTAATTAAAGTAGTTTGCTATTGTTATTGCTTATTGCTTATTAGATAGATAGTTTTCTTTTGCTTATTATTATGATTAAGTTAGTTTGCTTCAAGTAGGGTTTTCATTTGCCTTCTTAAGACTATCCATCAATCATTTGTTTAAAGGTTACTTAGGGTACATAGTTTGAGTTTCTTAGTAGGATTTTCTCATTAATAGTTTTTGCTTGAATAGATTAGTCCTTAGATAGCCACTTCCTTAGTTAGACTTTACTACCTCCAGTCCTTCTACCTTGGCATATATATTGCTACAACTCTAAGTATACTTAACCCGCGTTGACAATTTAATTGAGGGTTTTTAGTGTGTTTTTAGTGCATATAGAACACCCATCACAGAGTAAGAACTTTGTCTAGGTCTAATAATGTCAGCCTCTAACATTTCGTCAACCATACGCTCAATTTCACTCTTCTAGGCATAAGGGTATCTGTACGGCCTAATGTTAGGAGGAAAACTCCCAGAAAATTAGGTGAATAGCATGATCATGATTTAGAGTGGGTGGAAGACCTTTGGGAATATCTTCAAATACTTTGGAGTGCTTATCAATGATCCCTTGGAGATCTAGGGGAATAGATGGTATAGATGTTTGAACATCTATTGAACATAGTTGTGCAATAACACCTTGATTCCCCTTTTTCAATAATTTTGTCATGCCATTAGAGCTTATCACCTTACTAGGTTTCCCTGTGATACCTCTTAACTCAATTTCTTTTCCTTCCAATGAAAATTTCATGAAAATTTCTTGAAAATTAAAATCCATTGTTCCTAATGATTGTAACCATTGGATTCCTAGTACTTGTTGTTCCTAATGATTGTAACCATTGGATTCCTAATGATCTCTTACTGTACTTGTTGTCACAATAAAAGCATAAACCTTTTACTTTTCTTTCCTCCAATTGTTGAGGTGTCAACCTTGTAGGTTGAGGTGTTTTACAAGAAGGAGCATTATTCTCTTGATAGATGTTAGGAGTGGTCCTTCTAGCAGCCATAACCATATTTTTACTTTCAACATTTCTTGCCACCTTAAATGCATTCTCCAATGATTTGGGTTCCCAAAGGCGAACCTCATGTTGAATGTTATCCCTTAAATTTCCTATTAATACATCAATCAAGTGC
Organism: Picea mariana; assembly: GCA_032191745.1. Taxonomy (NCBI): domain Eukaryota; kingdom Viridiplantae; phylum Streptophyta; class Pinopsida; order Pinales; family Pinaceae; genus Picea; species Picea mariana. Next base: position 30,455 of record JASDQU010033973.1, on the reverse strand, counting down.
TCATCTGGAATATTTGTTACCTTTATATTCAATCTTTGGAAGTTCTCAATGTGCTCTGTAACTGAACCCTTTTGCTTGAGATTTATCAATTAGCTAAAGAAGGTATTTCTCCTTGTATCCTCATAGTGTGCTATCATTTCTTCCGTGAAAATTGTCCAAGTGACGATTGATTTGCGAGAACAAAGCCATTGATACCACACAAATTGATTGGGTTATAAATATAAGAAGCAATTCATAAATTTTGTGTATGTGGCACATTATGTAGATCAAATAATTGCTCCATCTGAAGTATCTATGTGATTGGGTCCTTACCATCAAACTTCCTCATATCGATCTTAGGAACGTGGTTGGTCTTCAACCCAAAGTTGGAGTTTCTGCATTATTGATTCATCTTCCTTCTGTCCTCATCATGAATTTCATGGGATACATTTTCACTTTCAGGTGTCCTCTCTATTAGGAAATTTTTCAATACTTCCATGATCTCCCTTTTTAAACCATCCATCTTAGTATCCATTATTGCCTCCAATTTAGCTTCAGTTGAATCTAACATCCTTTATAGTTCATCTTTTTTCATTGTCTTATTTTGTAAATCATTTATGTCCCTACGCATTTCTTCACCTTCATCAAGAGTCCAAGTAGGAATGTTTGGCGGCTTATTTGGTGTAGAAGTTCCCTTTTTTGGTGGCATGTTGGTCAAGTATCACTTTTAATCCTTGATTTTGAGGTGGTTATGCTAGACAATATTTCTTTTGTTGTATCTCCTAAATTTTGTCCCTTCTGGGTATGAAAATTTCTTGTTTGTAGTGATTTGATATTTCTTCTCTGCAATGCCATAGGTCTGATCAAAATTGGATGTGCCAAGTGGAATTTACGGTAACTTCCCCACAACTTGTTGATTTTTTTACTTTCAGGAGATCTCACTTGTATAGCGTGCCCCGCACAAAATAATTGATATAAAAGTCTGAAAATTGTACCAAAAATACTAAAGAATGTCCACTATCCTATGCAACTAGTCTCACTCAATTTGGAAACTCTAGGAATAATTTATGATTGTTTTACTCGGAACACCTACTTGAGACTAGTCAATAGGACTAGTCAGATACCTTATCTTCCATGGGGTGTATCTACAAATGTAAGATGACCCAGAAGCTGAAACTTTTATCACAAATACCTTAATAATTCTTGTGAATAGCCTCCGTCTTTCAGGGTCTGAAACATTACAGAAAAAAATTTATAGCGAAAATTACGCAATGAATCAATTCAGGATGATTCCAGAACCCTATCTTACACAGGTTGTATCTCCAAAATTATAAGGCCTCTGGAGCTGAAATTTCAACCCAACGTACCTTAATCCATATGTTAAATACCCACCAAGGGGTTTCTTCTGAAACATCATAGAAAAAAAATTATAGCGAAAATTTCAAGGTGTCTAAAATGTAGAAGCGAAACCCCAAGACCTTGAGCTCTGATACCATATGTTAAGAACCAAATATCAATATAGCATAGAAAAACCTTAGAATAAGTAATAAATGCCTTGAAAAAGAGATAATTTTATATAATAAGCCTCTTCAGATAAATGTCCAAATACAAGATGATTCCAAATGAAAATGTCTCCTTGCTATATATAGGAGACTAGGAGGTACAATTACAACTAATGGACCCAAGCCGACATAATTAAAATAACATTACTAATGTAATATGCTCCAATTAAGGGGTAATGTGCCACTATTTAGGGCTTAACATGCCACCACAAGCCTAGAGAACATCAACAGTATGGAAGTAGAATGTGCTAAGTTGTATGCAGAAAGAACGGGCGTTTGGACGCAGTTGATTGAAGATGTGAAGCTGCAAGAGATTATTCAGAAGATACATGTTGCGTAGGATAAGGAACAGAAGTTCAAAGAAGTAATGAGTACATTACCGCCAGCAGAGGTGGTAACAGCAATGGCCGAAAACTAGAAGCTATATTTAGAAATAAATCAACTAAGGGCGGAGTAGCAGGCTCGTGCGCGAAAGATTGAGGTATTTCAAGAAGAATCCTATAAGGTGATTGTGGAGTTAGCATCCACTCAAGGAAAGGTCAAGCAAGTAGCACAGGAAACCGTTGAAGATTTGAAGATTCACTTAACTGCAAAAATGGCCAAGGAAAATATACATCAAGAAGCACTAGTCAGGGAAAAAGTTGTAATGGCCAACGATCTACTACATAAATTTTTGGCAACCTGAAAGAAGACCTGAAGTGGCTCGAGACGACCACATGTTAGTGTTGGGGGCTTGTTGGAGAAGGATGTTTTTGGATAAGTTTTGGGATTCACATAGAATCATATCACGTGACATTTTGGCAGAAAAACTGCACACGTGAAAAGAAGCTAGCGCATTATCAGGAGCCAATGCGCAAGAAATGTGAGTTAGTTAGGATTTTTTGGACATTTTGTCCACTTTGTAACCATGTTGTAATGGGCTTAGCCCTATTGTAAAGCTATAAATTGTAATGGGTTTTTGGGTAGAGAGGCAAAGTTTTTAAGAGAGAGCTTAAGCAAAGAATTGGCTAAGTGTTCGGGTGTTTTTGAGTTATGACTGAGGTTTTTGGGAGTTAGGCTCGCACTACAGCAGAACGACTGAGGCAGGTTTGGGAAATTTCAACTGGTATATCTTACTGTAAGTGCAGGACACAGTTGTAAGGAGATTGCAAATGAATAAAATAATAAGCCAACCATTTTCGACGTAGCCTAGTTTGGGGTGAACCATGTTAAAACCTTGTGTCTTGATGTGTTTCTTTTGTGTGTTATGTTTTTGAGGTATATGATGTTTACGGTTACTCCGCAATGATGGTAATTGTTTGTTATTATGAATATGTGACCGATATATGTTGTTACTATCATGTGCACTTAAGTTAATAATGAATGAATGAATGTTAAGTGGAGTAATGTTGCGCATAGGGCATATTGAATGATAATTAAAGGTTAAGTAACAGAAATTGTGCACATAGTAGATGAATGGATAGTGCATAGTATGGTCATGTCGAGTACCTCACTTCCCTTCATAACTTCAGAAACTCGGTTCCTGTAGCCCCTCTATATGCCTCGGGTGAGACTTCACTTGATTGTAGGTGATGTCGAAAGGGCTAGTGTCTAAGGGTTTTGTTGGTTTATTAATAATTAACCCCGGGTCTTCCCACTGTGTGCTAGCAATCAATGAGTGGTGTTATTGTCCCTTTGGTTGGGTGAGTAAGTGTTTTTCAGTGTAAGGCACGTGGGAGGAAAATATACTTACAAGCATTCCCCTAGTAATGATGAGCAAACCAAGAAGAGCATGTTGACTACCATAGTTTTAAATAGCAAGTCGACTCCCTCTCTTTATGATTTCCTTTAAGAAAATATGGCTTGGCCTCCTTCTATTGGTTATACACATGACCAAGACTTAAGACTTCACAAGCAATACACTAAGTCAAGACAATAGGCAAATTCCAAGACCAAGCTCATGAAATAACATAAGCCCATAGCCCATGCACTATGCATCAATCATAATTGGGAGTGTGTCATCTACACAAAGTGATGTGAATCAATAGAATTGTTGCATGTGCGATATTCTCTACCACTAATACAAGGAGCATGGTTGCCACCTTTGGACACAACTTAGTTGAATTATAAACAATGTATTTTTGCGTTGATTGGGTCCTTGAGAAGGAAAAACCTAGAGTTAACCAAAACCCACAATGAAGCCCATGACATGGCTATCTCCATTGACATCTAGTGCATGGTATGACAAGTTTCTTAAGAAGAATGTTGTTCTATAGAGATCCTACCTTACCAAAAATTTACTAAGGATGGCATGACTAACTCTCAAGGGAAATTGTTTGGTTGATAAGACTTATATACAATTCGAGTCAATAAATTGAAGGAAGGTTGGTTCTAAAATTTGTCTACCAATGACCTCAGTGAATCAATGTGATAAGGATGCCACAACCCCTCCATTCAAGACAAGTTGATACAACAACTTCAATTTGAATTTTAATATAGCTAGAGAGGACACATGGTTACTTAATTGGAATCAACACCTTCAAATAAGTTAAAACTTAGACTACCCAATTTTGGGATGATACATTTGTTATGAATCAAGTGATACTATTACTATTTCTTGCATCCATGCCCTTGATGGGGCAAGTTCATTGTCAAACATGGAATCATTGGTATGCCTCAACACTCTTAATTAGTGTCATGTGCAGAGCCCTTTCATGGCCATATTTCTTTGAAACAATCGTGACTTATGGAAATTGTACTTATTTAGCAAAACTTCACAAAACAAGCATTAAATGGTGCCCAAATTGTGGTATCATTGGTATGCCTCAACACTCTTAATTAGTGTCATGTGCAGAGCCCTTTCATAACCATATTTCCTTGAAACAATCGTAACTTATGGAAATTGTATTTATTTAGCAAAACTTCACAAAACAAGCATTAAATGGTGCCCAAATTATAATTATAAGAGGAAATGGTTACTAGTCTCATCATTGCACATTTGCTGGTGCATATATTTAGCTTCATATTAAATGAATCCCTCTTGGTGTAGCTAGAAAATTGATCAAGCAGGTATATAAAACACCCAGTTGTAGTGTTTTCGATCTTGCAACATGATACACAAAAGTATGAATTGCATTTAATATAGTTTCCAAAGCTATACTCATATATCCATCTTGACTCTACATGGTGTATCGAATCTGACCTTAAAGGTTCAAAAATATATGACGAATTACACATTACTCAATTGATATATTATAATTCTTACCAACATTGACATTTTTCTAATATATTAATGCAAATCTATGACATTCTTTTAATATATTAATGCAAATCTATGAATTTGCAAAGGACATGGAAGTTGAAATAAACCAACTATGAGTGAATATCTTTTGAAATTGAATGCATATCTTTTGAAACCAAACTTGTGTGATATACTATAGTCCTTATAAACATTGAATTTTTTCTAATAAATATGACAAAAACCTGAAAGACATCAAAGTTGAATTCCATGAACCAACAATGAGTTCCTTTGGTCTTTAAACATAAGTGTCGATTGTATATCGTCTTCCACCCACCAATAACCATAATCAATGGTATCGCATTTATAATTGCCTAATTGAAATTACCTACAATTTAATTATTTAGAGTTCCCTGTGCTTTTTATTTTTTAATGGATTGCTTTTTACTATGGTTTTAGTTATGCTTGAGGGCAGGCAAGAAAAAATTTAGGCACTTCCCTCCTGCAATTTTTTCTTAATTATTTTGAGTTCCTTGTGTTTTTTATTTTTTAATGGATTGCTTTTTACTATGGTTATAGCTATGCTTAAGCAAGGCGAGAAACTTTTTGGAACTTTGTTCAATTTTGTTTGTGAACTTGATCAGTTTTATTTGTTTGTCTGATAGATAGTTATTGTGGTTTTTTGGAAGTGATAAAATGTCTATTTTGTAAGATGATTTATATTTATCAATTCAACAAGATAAATAGTGATTTTGCTACAAGTAGTATTTGTCTAAAATTAATTGTATTGAAATAAATAAATTTTTAATCGTTAATTAGATTATAATAAATAAACTTTTAACAATTTTTAGTGAAGATTTAAGTTATTTGAATATTCAGGTTTTCATTATGTATTGAATTTTTCTCTAATTAACTTATTATTCACATAATAAATTATACATTTTTTAAGATTTATGTTTTTGTTTTACATCAGATCTTTCTCTAATTAATTTATTATACAATGTAATAACTCACTTATTTCCTAAAGAGACTAAATGACTAAATAGTTTTAGGGTTAATTCTTACTTAATGAGGATGGCTTCAATCTCATCTCATGAAGTAAAGCATTCAATCCTTAAACAATTTGTTAAGAAGATTATTAATTCATCAATGCATATATAAGGAGAGCAACAAAATATGAAAATCATCAAGTAAACCATAAGGAAATCGCTGACAACAATAAAGAAATATGGAAAAAACACTTTAGAAATTAGGGTAAACCAGTGCAAGTTGAATTGATTTCAAAGCTTGAATAGGTTTGCTCATGGCAGGCAAAGGTCGCAGGTTTCCAACTCTTTCTCCATTATTATATTCAGTACTTTAATTTGTTCACTTATCCATAAACGAGAAAAATGTTAAAATTTAACAAATTTATTGTTAAGTATGTTTCACAAACTTTCCTTACTTATTCAAATGAATACTCTTTCCTTGATTGAGTTAGCTTGAATATTCAATTTGAAGTATAAGGTATGCTTAAGGTATGTGTAATATTCATAGTTTCAAATACAAAAATATTTTCATAAATTGTGTAATATTTATTTAATGTAAGTTACCATTGTACATGAGATTATTATACAAGAGAGTTATTTTCATATACCGAAGTGTTAGTATATTGTGATAGAAGTTGTGTAATATTCATAGTTTATATCATCTTGAATTTTGTTTTCCCAAGCACTTTGAGTTCAAAACCTTGGAAATTATTTAAGCTTTCTTTTAGTTGGACTTATTATTTTGGACGAGTCATCAAATTTACAACATTTATCTATAGATATATTTTTATGGTCTATTTTTAACGTTGTATGTCTTTTATTGTTTCTTTTGTTCACCTTATTACATTATACTTTATGTATATACTCCTACAATAGGTAGAAACCACAAGCATGGAAACTCTAATATATGATGTTTCACCTTTCATTGAATGATATTGCCCAACTATTTTGTGCTACAAGCTGCTTCTATTTTTCCAGAAATATTAGAAGTGTTGTTCATGTTAATTAGCAATTAAAGTTTTCAATGGTGATGGGAAAATGGGTCATTTATATTACTATTTGAGCACAATTATTGGAAATCAAGACTTTGGTCAAGATACCTTTAGCACAAATAATAATGTGGGGATGCAAAAATAGACCTACAACCTCTTGTTGCGTCTATAAAAATATTGTAAGTGTCAAAGACCAGTCCACTTGTAAGTTATCTATGGTGAGTGTTATTGAGAAGTGGATGTTTTGGGAAACATCCACTTAAACATGCATTCCACCGCATGCACCTTTGTTATCAATGTGACAATGGAATGATCCTTCACACATGAATATTAGTCAGGAAATGTCCCACTTAATGGTGGTTTGGCTCTTGTGGCTTGACTTTGGAATTCTTGTGCAACTCTTATTTTTCTTCTATTTGTGTTAATTATATCTAAAGAATTGTTGAAACCTTACTAGTGAACATTTAATTCTTCTATTTGTGTTAATTACAGCTCAGGAATCATTGAAACCCTACTAGTGAACATTGTTTAGTCATGAAATCCCTAGCAATTAATGGTGTTTATCCCCTGAAGCCCTTGCATATATATGATAAATGGCTCAAGTGATCCTTTCCTAGTTCTCCCCAAGATTAAATTCCTCTTCAAATATTGCCAACAACAACTCCTATAGGTAAATTTCAGAGGGAGATGTCGGTTATGGTGCCTTCATGATATTATTGGCATATTTGTATAGCAAGAGGGTGAAGGCTCCTCGGGAAGAGGTATGTATATTTTTTGGTAGTTTGAATGTGAATTTGTTGATCAATGTCTCTATCTTGTTTGGAAGTTTGAATGTGAATCTATTGATCATCACATTTCTAAGTATAGCATTATGTTGCACTAGCAGTGTCCATAAATTTAAACTCACCTATTACACTACTCCAAGGGTATTCAATGGTAAAACTATCCTATTTTACAGCTAGAGGTGCACTTATTGTTAATTTTTTTATTAAAGTGTGATGATACTATTACACTTGGGGGATGTGTATATGGATCATTTGTAGCAAGGCTCTATGGAGGGATAGTGGAGCTTCCATCAATAAACTATACAGTAATGGTCTTGGATGTTCCACATGATATCAAGTAAGACATCGCAGCCCCAATTTTATTTCATTTACACATTTCGTGTTGTTTTATTGAATTTGAATTTGCAAATGAGATGCACAAACCCCAAATTATGCAACAATTCAAGGGATGATGATAGTGGTTACAGACCTCACAAAGAACAACCAAATAGATTTTGTTGTAACCCACAACACATTCTCAATCCTAGCCTTTGTAGGTAAGGGCCCCAAAATTCTTAAGGCCATCATTATATATATTCAATATAAAATGTAAGCAAATCATTAATCTATTATTTTTCATACACATCCAGACCAAGTAGGGCGTTAACATATAACTAATATCTCTAAACATATATATTTGAACCTAATTGGGTACTATGGATAGGGTAACTTGCTTGTAGAAGGGACAAAATTTGTTGGTGAAGGTGGATGAAAGTAGTCGGTATCCTTACTATCTAGCTATGCAATTCTTATATCAAGGAGGCTAGACAAACATGGTTAGTTACACAGATAATTATCCCATTAGACTACACTAAGAAAAATAATTAATGCATAATTGACATAATTAATTTTCAATTTGTAATATGTTTATAAGTGAGTACTTTTGAGTGGCATCGCATAAAATATGGGTTGGGACACAAAATCTCTTATATATATTGTCAATAATAATAATTATCTATTTTTAAGGTCACGGCCAAGCCACACCAAATTGGTGTATGAGACCCCCTTGTTTATGGGACAAGGGACCCCCCTCCGCCCAGTGATTTGACTGGTAAAGTGTTAAAGAACTAAAATAGGAAAAAAAGAGAGTGAAGAAAGCCATAACAGAGTCTCTAGAATCTCACTTAGAGCTTGGTTAAATTGTTGTGACCATCATCAATATTTTGAGGTGAGAAAAATATTTATGTATGCATTAAAAAAAAATATTAGTTGTTTTTATGAGAGTTCTTTCAAAACATGATAAAAGTCATATTTTGTTGTAGAAATAATGTCTTTAGTTAAATATTCCTGCACCATACCTAGTGGCTTCATTCCACACTTCTAAAGGTGGAAAAATTTGTGGGAAAATGCATATACAACCTCCCACAAAGAGTGGTGCCTCATCACCTATATTAACCATGGTATTAAATTTGGGTTTTGGGGCGAGCCCAAACAGTGCATGTAGCTTTGGAATTGGTGGAATCAACCAAAGGCACAATGAAATCACTTAAGCATTACAAAGCCTACAAGTAGAAATGGGCATTCAATCGAGTTCAAGTGATAGATAAATAGCTTCTTGTTTGGATGCATGAAGGTCGCCACAGGAAATGGCACCAACTATAGAAACCATAGACTACAACATTCTCTATATTGTAGCGACTATAAAATGTAATGTCCCTTGAATGTAGTGTCATAGTGATAGGGAATAGACACTGTCACTAAAAAGGTTTGTCATGGTCAAAAACTATGACAATAAATAATTTAAAAATTGACTATTTTTAAATTGATTTAAAAAGTTTGACAAATATGAAAAAAGAATTGACATACACTAGAGAATTATGTCTTATCCAATAATTGTGAAAATGCTTTTTAACTTTTAGAATATAAAAATTAATGAAGAATTTTGGAAAAAAAAAATATAAAGCATCGTAAATTTAAAACTTGATTGATTACTACATTACAAAAACATTGAAAATTGTGAAAATGCTTTTTAATTTTTTAGAATATAAAAATTAATGAAGAATTTTTGAAAAAAAAATATAAAACATCGTAAATTTAAAACTTGATTGATTACTACATTACCTACTTTAGCACGTACTAATAATAGATTCAAGAAACATAAGACAACAAATAAAGTTAATAAGTAACTCACTTTTGGCATGGTAACTCACTAAAATACTAAAATAATAGGTAACTCACTTTTGGCATGGTATACTTGACTGATATTTTCAATCACTTTTGGTAATCTATTATTGTATTTACGTAACTGTAAACTTGAGAGTTGGAACTAAAATATTTACATTGATGGAAAAGATAAATTCAATTTATATTTGTTGGCCTAGAAGATGGTTGCATAATTTTTAGTTAATGTCATTTTGGAATTTTTAAAGGCATACTATGTATGTCAAGAATAATTATAATAATTTAATTATAGATTTGTGTAATGAACAAATTATATGATATCTATATTTAATTATATAATATTAATATTCTAATCACATTAAAAATGTACTCTAATCATAAATAACCCCTACTATATATATTAAACACTATTAACTCTAATAATTAGTTACCATTAAAACTTTAAATGAATAAATAAATAAAAAGCTTCTAAACTTTAGATTTATATACATATACACACTATTATCAATATTTATATCTAGTGATGATATCTACCTTTAAGTAATAATTATTAATTATTAACTTATTAATTTATTTAATTTCACTTTTGCTTCCAATACTTATTAATGCATTCTAATCATAAATAATACTCATATTTAATCATTCTAATAACATAGTTATGATTAAACCCTAAATGAATAAATAATTAACTTCTTAATCATTTTCAAAACCCTAGATTTATATCCATATTTATACTACTATCATCCATACTTAGGTAATAATTATTTAAGTATTATTAATTTAATTGATTTTATTTTTTATTTTTTTTTTGTTTAAACTCCAAAATTAGGATATCCAACTTGGTTAAAAACTTAAAAATTAAAAATTGTCTTGCATTTAAGTATTAATTGACGAAGATCAACAAGCTCTTATTCGACAATTGGTCCTGATGATGAATCATGATTTGGATTCGAAACATCGATGATGAAAATGACACCAATTGTGGATTATCCGGATAACACATGCGAAACTCCTCACCACGAAAACTTGAAAACAGTAAAATATAATATAATTAATTTGAGATTTTTTATGCTTCTCTTAATCATAAACAAGATGATGCTTTCAAAAATTCATGAGATCCAACATATCAATGTTGGATGTTACTATTATCATACTTACTAATCCAATATTGATTTATGAGTGTGAGAGAAGAAGTTGCCCCAACACTTGTTTATGAATGTGAGATAAGGAGTTAGAGTTACCCTAACATTGTTTTATGAGTGTGAGATGGGTTACCCCAACACTAATTTATGATTATGAGTGTGAGATAAGGAATTACTCAAACACTAACACTACTTTACAAGTGTGAGATAAGAAGTTAAGATGCACATAATAGATTGATTATGTATTGAAAGCTTTATGGTCTCAACATTGTCCAATATTTCATGAGGATTAAAAGTTAAGGTTATGCTTAGTATGCTTAAGATATTTCGTCATCTATACCTCCTCTCTTTATATATTTGATTAATGAGATATATATAACAAATAACAATGTCAAAACCTCCTACATGCAAGAACGATGATAGAACCTTATAGGGTGGATATTTATTGCATGTTTTGTATTGTACAAATCCCATACAAAGTTGTGTTATATATTTATTATACATCACTTTAAAGTCGAATAATGTCATGTAGATTGATTAGGAGAATGCCATGTAATTGCTCAAAAGGAGACAACCAAAGACATTTAAAGAAGGGAAGGTTTACATTGCACTTATTATGTATAAAATGAGTATCCATGTTCAAAGTAATATTGCTAAGGGGTGATGAGAAAAATGGTAGTGTATCTAACTCAAGGCATCTATGGATAGGATTTGAACCAAATATTGGTTATGAACCAGGATAATACAACCCATGAATACCCCAATGGTCCAATAAGATAGAAAATTTCCATTGTATATATAGATTGGTAAAATGTTACAGATCTCAAACCTAAATAACTTGAAAATGACTTGAATGTACCCAGATTCCAAGTTGAGTCTCGTCGCTACAAAAATGACTTATCTTGCTAAGATGGAAAATTTAAAAACACCCCATACTTATAAAATACACCAAGGAGGCACAGACCCATAAATTAACATGCATCTAACAACGTATATTAAAACATGAATGCAATTTTTCAAGCAAAACAACAACACATAACATTCATATAAAACATTTACTCAATGGAATAATCATAATAACATAACACAGAGCTTATATGTTTATAAAAATTAACCAAATGGTTTCATACGAAGGATGAACCTCCCATCAATAGGCATTGTGGTTCATTTTCTCTCAACAATAGGCCACCCCCAAGTTGAGGGTATGAGTCCACAAGGAGATTTGGCCCTCATGGTTGTCCACTCTCCACACTCAACAACCCAAAAACCCAGGTTATACTCCAACAACAGTTCCCATCCACCAGCTTTCTCCCCCATAACCTGCACAACCCAAGGAATGTGCCCCCTTCCCTACTCTCAGTCCATTGAGTTGTACCATTCATTTATCAGGGCTTCCAATGCACTTGGTTGGCTAGGAATCTCATAGTTGGGGACTTCTAGGAACTCTCAGTTGCTCTAAGAGTGCTAACAACATCCTTCAAAAGGATATTGAGCCATTTCCTCAATAGGTAACACATTACATGCTTATAGCCAGTTTTATAAGCAGACGGGCCACATTTCCAGTATAAACGCAACCCAATAATGCCTACCTTCAAGTATAGCATGGCTTGTGTTCTTCCTAGAACTCAACTCCTCTCTTACTTCCCAAAAACAAATGTAATAACTATCTACTTTTTGCATACAAATTTCCTTCTTCTCCCTTGTTAGCTTGACTCTCACTCTTCCCAAAGAAGATTGTACTTCAGCCCCATGTTCCCATTAACTATGGGATGTGACTTCACCCACCCTCTTACATGAATTCAATGATTAGCTTTGGGAACACTCGACATCCAATAGAAGGTTATACACATTGGTAATAAAATATAGGAATGTGGGTTTGGATTAATACCCATGAATGAAACCCCTTTTATCCACCTCTCTTGTGGAATCATAGGCCCCCCTTCATCATTGTCCCACTCATATTGAAACCATTGATTATAATTTTATTAATCATTTCAATGTTCATAATACACAATTCATCCCCCGACCATATTAATCAATATGGGATCTTTGCCTCAATCATATCGTCCCACCAACCCAGTTCACATATATACAATTACATTATAATTTGCGGGAATTAAAACTGGGGATCTTACATTCCCCTCCCCCTTGTTTTTTCACTGTCCTCAGTGCACAACACCATCAAGTTTACATTCATTTTACAATTTCGGCTCCCTGGCCATTAATCAACATATAGGCTCTCCGGCCTAATATCACACGAGCATTCTATCCCAAGAACATAAATACATAGGCACTTCAAACCAAAATATATACATATCCCACTATAATTCTCATACATCTATCACTATTTCCACCAGCTCTCTTCCACACACCTTCCCAACCAAGGGAATGTACCCCTCCATGGCTCTCAGTCCATCGGGTTGTAACATTCCTAATGTTCCCCCTTCACTGCTCTCAGTCCATCAGGCTGCACCATTTTAACAGGGTCTTTGGTACATGTGATTGAGAATCTCGCTATTGGGAACTCAAGGGAACTCATTGTTAGGAAAACTACCAAGAAGATAACCAGTAACAACCTTGTTGTTCTAGTGCAACTCACACAGGACTTCGCTCTTCAAGCCTGACAACTTGGTTCTTCTACAGTGCAACTCACACAGGACTTCGCTCTTCAAGCCTGACAACTTGGTTCTTCTACAGTGCAACTCGCACTAGAGTTCACTTTTCAAGCCTGACAACTTGGTTCTTTGGTCTTCAACAGCTTTGAACAGTTGCTAACATGTCCACTGTATTTTTTCTTCTCTTCTCTTCTCTTCTGGAGAATTGCTTCCTTTCTTTACTCACCCTTTCGGCTCATGCATCCCTTTCACTATTATATACAGTTCCTTAGGCGATCCATAATTTTCCAATGGGAGCGCCAACTTACTGCTATCACTGTTACACATCAAAATCACTCATTGCAATGATGGCTAGTGTCGTCATTACAAATATTGCAAGTGTTGCATATTGGTCGCAAGTGTCGCACGTGTCCCAAACATTATACTGCCTATGTCGTCTCTCTAACAACATCGTAAGGACACTAAGACACCTCAAAGACTAGTTTTGAAGAAGGAAAATCAATTGACAGAAGAGTACAAACCTTGTTCCACTGAAAAAGCCACTAAAACATCAATTTTGGGAGGGAGCGTTGACGCTCTGTACTCCCTTATAGGGGAGTGTTCCAGCGCTCTGTGCCCCTTTTGAGGGAGGGCTGCCCTTTTTTGGGCGAAATTTGGTTTGTTGGAGGAAATCAGGGGACAATCCCCTCAATATCTGAAGGTAGTTGGGTTCAAATCTTGGGTCAAGGCACGATCTTAGGGGAGATCCACAATTGAAGGAGAGGAATCCTCAACTTATCCCAAATATCTCTCAAGTGGTTAGGCCTCTCCAAGCCTATATAAGGAGGCCTCCTCATGGTATAAGGATATATGGAGATTGAGAATTACACCAAACTTATGATCCCATAAGTGGGATGTTATCAAAGCATAATCAGTGTAGATTACTTGAGAAAAGGGGTTGGACAAGGAGAGCTGGAAGAGGCTGTTATACTTCCATCAAAGGATTGTAAGCACCTTTTACTTGTTCTCATTAATAATCAATGCTTGGCCTGTTTCTTTCAAATTTATGTTCGTTCCACATGAATTTGTCTTCAGTAGATAGATCTATGTTTGAGCTAATCTCAATAGAATAGAAAGTTCTTTATACCTTTGTTTGTTTTACAGGACCTATCGAGGAGCTCAGGATTGGAGCTCAGCTTGGAATTTGCAAGGACAAACGCCGTTAACAAGGTACATATCCATTTTCTTCCTTTTCGTGTATTGGTTTAATTAGATCTAAAAAGGATTTCAATGTCCATGTTAAGCACTTTTTTGTCTTGGCCTTAGGAGCCTAGAGACCAAGAGGGAATTCGCTTGTCCTCAGGAGGATTCACCTGTAACAGAAATTGGCGACTCCACTGAGGATTAAAACCTGATTTTTGTTTCCATTCCTAGATCTTGTTTTGGTCCTTTGCCCTTTCTTGACCTTCTCCATATTGTCTTTGATTCTTAGATCTATTTGATTTCCTCTTTGTTTCGTCATGATCACCCTAATTTACTGAGTTTGTTTAGAAAATTGGTTTTCTGATATTTTTTCGGAGTTTTGGGAGCAGAGTGCTCCCCCTCTGTTGTTTTCAAAGTGTCAACGCTCCCCATTAGCCTTACACAGAGCGATGGAATGCTCTAGTGCCCCTTCAACCAAAGCATTGCCCCCTTTCTGTGATAAATTCTCCATATTTTTCATCTTTTGAAGTTGTTTCTTTATTTTGGCTTTGACTCAGGAGTTTCATCCTCTTAGTTCATCTTGGTATTGGCCTTCAACACCCTGTTTTCTAAGAATTGATCTCTTCTTGTTTGGGATTTTGACATTTTCTTTCCTTTCTTTGAAGTCACTCTTCGTCTTTATTGATTTAGAGGTGTCTTGTTGTTTTCTTCTCATTTATCTGGTTGAGTAGAAACCTTTGTGAGGAATTTCAAAGATCTATGTACCATCCCATTTGATCTTTGAGGTCTTTTTGCCCAAACATTTTTCAATCTTTTTGAGCTTTTTGGTTTCATTTTGTAAATTTTGTGATCTTTGTCTTGCTTGTTAATCGTAACGAGAGTGTGTCTTTGTTTGTGAAAAACTCGCTTCTGATTGTCTGAACTTTTTTTTATCTTAAAATCTGAATGACATTAGAAGTTTTTGCATCAAAATTGATAATCATTCACACTCAAAGCAGAAGGATATCTTTGTACGATTGTTTTTGAATATTAGAAAGGAATTTTTATGAGAATTTTGGCTTTACACTGAATTTGATTGAGAAACAAATTGATTGAGGACATTGCATCTTAGTGTTTGATAGTGAAAACAACTTTTTCTCCTTTCCTTAAATAGGCATTCATTGAAAGAAACGATTGCTTATCATCTTTTATGCATTTTTTGGGAATTGAGTCTTAACGCCATCAGTTTCACTTTCATACACCCTTTGAGTAAAGAACAGTTGCAAAATGAATGCTAATTTAAAATTATATAGAACATTTTGTTTGTAGGATCTTCCACCAACATTAGACTAGGATTAGCACTTTGGATTAGGTAGTGAGTACAACTCTCCAAAGTATTCAAAAAAAACATTAGCATCTTGCAGTAGGGAGAGAAAAATCCAATTGTTGTATAGGATTTCTGGGATCCCCCTCTCACACAAGGGTTACACACAAGGTCGCATTTGGGAGAATTACGGATATTATCCCTCTGTGGTTCAATTGTTTGTAGTGGTCGGATCATATATTGAGGGTTCTTCTTGAGGCTTAGCTAGTTTGATTTGGTCTTGGTGCTTCGTGAACTTTGAATCCGTTCGGGGTCCTCTGGATTTCTACTGGTTCACTTGTACTCAGTTCTCTTGAAGGATTTCAGAATCGTTATCCTGCTCA
Source organism: Picea mariana (assembly GCA_032191745.1). Classification (NCBI taxonomy): domain Eukaryota; kingdom Viridiplantae; phylum Streptophyta; class Pinopsida; order Pinales; family Pinaceae; genus Picea; species Picea mariana. The sequence goes on along the minus strand of JASDQU010033973.1, from coordinate 14,107 downwards.
TACGTTCAGATCGGACTGTCGACTGTACTCGCCCAGGGGATCTGTGATTTGGTGTCCTTAGTTTCCATAATATTTAGGTACTTACACGAGGTGACAGTGAAGGGAAGTCTCACTATACCTAGAACAGACATTGGTCAAACTCACTCGGGCTCCTTGGAGGGTGAATCCACAATTACTGTGTGGAAGCTTGCACCAAGGTGAAAGTTCGTTAAGCAGGTCACCATTGTAATTGTTCAACTATATCCTAGCCCCTTCTTGACTTGATCACGCGACGTTGGATTTCATCACCAACTAGTACGATCAACAAGAGAAGTTTTGTTTGCTTGGTTTGATTCCTAGATTTGATTAGTGTATGTTGTTTCTTTGTCGTTAGTTGGCCATAGATTTTTTCCGTAGAATTTTTTGTTCCACCAACATCGACCCTCCAAGTTGTTCATGTAGGATACAGGGCCTTCCCCTAGAAAATATGGAATAATTTACCCCTTTACCCCCTCATGATACGAAGGGCTCCCCTCAACGGAGTGAGGTTCTTGATATTATAACCTCCCAGGAGGAAGCTTCAACTTCCTTAAAAGATTTTTGTATTGTTTCAGATCTATGGCGGCTTTCCGCATCCTTGCAGGATACGAGAGGCATTTTCTCCAGTTGAATTCAGCCAGAGAACTTGTTTGTTACTGATCCTTCTGAAATTTCGACTGGGTCTCACACAGAACCTCAAGTCGGAGACCCCTTTGGACTACTGAGATAGTTTTCATCCCACGCATAGTGCGATAACTTTATGGATTAGGCACGGGTGTTGATGCACCTGTTTTGTCTCAAATAACCAAACCATATGTCACCTATATTGTACCTTTAGATCATTTTACTGGTACAACTGTTAGTTCCATCACACCATCTATTGGTCTGAATATGCAGGCTTTTGGTCCAAGTTCCACTATTCCTCTCCAGAAGGCCCAATCTACGATGGTCCCTCACGTCGTGACTATACCCACCTGTAGCGTAGTGGTTATCCAAGCTCCCATTGGTACGCCACTATCATCTAGGCCTACTCTGTCACTTCCCCCTGGGTACCGAGCAATAAATCCTTTCATTTTCAACACTACCCAGGTCATGCCAGGAAGTACTATACCTATCCAACAACCGGTAGGAATCATTCTTGGTGGCTATAATCCTTTGAGCGGCACCGATCAGTCATCTACATATGGTTTTCACATTCCTAGAACTCCATCCCATGTTGGGGGGAAACCTCCTCACGGAGGACAACCCCCATTCGGAGGACAACCCTCTCATGGAGGGCAACCTCCATTTGGAGGAAAAACTTCATTTGGAGGGAAACCTCCTCTTGGAGGACAACCTCTGTTTGGTGAGCAACCCCCTCTCAAAGGGCAGCCTCCGTTTGGGGGGAAACCTCATGCTGGGGGGAAACCCCAGATTGGAGCCCATCATCAACCTTCTGGATAGAATGTGTCTACAACTCCTAACTCGTGGAACGTTCCTTTTCCAGAAAACCCATTGTTCTCTGGGGGATATAATCCTCAAAGTATACAACACCCTCCTCTCTCTCAAGGAACTTATCTATATCCTCCTCATGGAAAAAATGTTTACCCTCCATATGGGAAAACATCTAATCCAACGTATAATCCTCAGAACCCATCCAGTTATCCTCCTCTCGCAAATGTTTCTCAAACCCCCTCGAATCCCGTGTACTCTGGACATCAACAACCTTATGCAGGAGGACCCACTGGTTACAATTATCCATCTAACCCAGTGTATGGTCCTACTAGTGTTGCTATGCCTCACCAGTATCACCTGCAGGTTAATCGACATCTACCTCTCCTTGCTAGTATGGATCTCCCAGACTTGTCTCGATTAACCAATGATCCTATATTGCATTACCCTTTCTGGCCAGTGATTCCAGCTAAACTCCCTTCTGATATTCCGAAGTTTGACGGTAAAGCTGGAGAAGAACCCAATAATCACGTAATGAATTTCCATTTATGGTGTTCATTGAACTCCTTAATGGATGACTCAATCCATTTACGTCTTTTCCAGTGAACGTTGACGGGCTCAGCAGCCAAGTGGTATATCGAACTTTCACACAGTTCTTTCCGATATTTTAACTCCCTTTCCATGTCCTTTCTCACACACTCTCAACTACCCATTCGATATGAAATAGGTACCGAACTCTTGACCTCCCTTCGTCAGACAAACTCTATGCATATCTCTGATCATATTCATGAGTGGAGATGATGACAAAGGTTGATCAAAGCAGTCATTCCTGACCAATTATTAGCGGGATGGTTCACTAAATCACTATTACCCCCGATCGCTCGCGATGTATCCATGGGTGGTGTAGTCACAGAAGAGGAATCCATTGCCAGGGCACAGTACTTATATCTGGTTTACTCATAGTCTGGTACTCTGTATGAGTTAATCCCAAATGCTACCCATGCCACTACCGATCCATCCAAACCTTCATCTTCATCACATGCGGATGGCGTTATTGGCTCCGTCAAAACATAATCTTCGTCCTAGTCGACTGGAACAGCTAATCGATCTGCTTCGGCATCCACCTCCAATTCGACTGCACCCTCCTCTACCTCCCCCCAAACTCAAATATCTGAGGTGAATGCAATTCAATCTACCCCTTCACAACAAACCAGAGGTAAGAAGAAAAGAAAGAACAAAACCAAAAAGAACAATAATGAACAACCCAAAGCTCAAAACACACCACCTGCTAACGAAAATCAACCACAATGAAAGCCAAAATTCCCGCGCCTTATTTGTGGTGATGATCACTACACTCGAGACTATCCACATCATGATGAAGTGGCCAAAATTTTCAAAGGGAATTTCTAACCCGCTGTGCTTACTCAACCTTTTCCTCAGCAGCAATCTATGGTTGCTCAAACCCCCTCTCCAGGGGGCAATTCCAGCCACCCTTCTCATGATGAAGTCTGAACAAGTGCCCATATCTATCTCTTCAATGGGATTGATTTGACCACTCTCTCTATGACTTACGACACTCCAATTAAACCTGACAAAGGAAAAGTCACTAACGGTACTTTACTGGATCCATCACCATCCTTCGTTAGTCCTCCGTCAGTTAGTCCTCTGTCTAGACCACTACAAATTGAGAAACTTGCATTCAAATCTATCTTACGCCCTCCTAAGACCACTATCCGTAAATCTACCTTTAATCCTAGTTCACGTACTGCCCAAAACTACAACATTGTTGAATATCTGGCACAAGCACCGTGTGCTATGTCTACGTTGGAATTTCTACAGCACTACCCCAATCAACATAGAACGGTCTTGGCCACTATTGGCGCTTTTGATCCCGAGTCGTCCAACACCATCATGTTTAACCTGGATAATTTCTCGCCTCGACTCTCTCATCAACTTGCTTTCCAAGTTGATGTTGTTGTTCATAATCAAAAAATCCACCGCACTATCTTGGATGAGGGAGCCTCTACTTGTGTCATGTCTTTAGCCTGCTAGAAAAGCTTGAAATCGCCCGCACTTAACAAATCCCCAACGATGCTACGTGCATTCGACGGGTGATGTTTTCATCCCCATGGAATTTTGCAGTCCATGTCCGTCCAATTGGGCAGAAAATCTGTCTCTATTGATGTCGAGGTGGTCGATGCTCCCCTCAATTACAACTTATTTCTTCAAAGAAGTTGGTTCTATGCTATGCCTGACATTGCTTCATTAGTATTTCAATGTGTGCAATTTCCTTATCAAGTAAAAATTGTCACCTTCGATCAGTTAGATTTCTGTACACCTGACGCTCGCACTCCTGCTACCAACAATATTCTCTTTCTAGGAGATCACAAGATCACGTATGAAAGCTTGTTGAAAGACTCTAGCCTTATGGGTACCTTCCCTACACCACTTCCACCCACCACACATCATGTTGCCACAATCAATATGATTTCGACTATAGTTTACCAATCCTTGGAATCATCTGACCCTTGGATTGTACCTAGCCTGTTGGAATTTGATGCACTAGGTGACACCATTCCACTTAGTCTAGTCGAAACCTCATACGTTGCCATCCAATCCGCCTCTACCTCTTTAGATGACCAACATCTCTTGGCACCCGATACTTACTCGATGCCATCGTGATTAAATTCCTTGATGTCTGTGTTCGACTACATTTCCCAAATTTTTCCTTCTAATGAATCAATAATGGAAATGCTTAGCATCGACGACGTACCTTGGGATGATATCCATCATCGATCCTCTTTTCTTCCACCTCTCAAATAAATACAGAAAGATATACACTCTATCTTCCCCCCTGATGTTGTCCAATTTCCCCAATCACCTATACTTACACAAGATGTTATTTATGAAGGGAATTTAGGCAACATTACCTCTATAGTTGAAATAGATATTTCGATCAAAGAAGGTATCGTAGAAACTATTAATCTCGGCGTTAATTGTACACTCGAGGAAGTGGTTTCCTATACCACTTTGTTTAAAGAATTTTGCTTTGTCTTTGCTTGGAGCTACGAAGAGATGTCAGAGATCGATCCTTCGATCGTTGTGCATGAGATTAAAACCTACCTAGGTGTAAAACCTGTTCGACATAAACTCTGCCCGGTCTATCCCAAGAAGATCGTGGCTATTAAGGCAGAAGTTGAGAAATTATTGAAATATGGCTTCATCTTTCCTGTCCCTTTGACGGAATGGGTTTCGAACATTGTTCTGGTTACTAAGAAGCAAGGAACCATTCGTGTTTGTGTTGATTATAGGAACCTCAATAAGGATTGTCCGAAAGACAACTACCCTACACCCTTTATCGACCAGATCATTGATAATTGTGTTGGTAGCGTAATTTTCTCTTTCATGGATGGTTTCTCAAGGTATAACCAGATTGAAATTTCACCTGTTGATCAGCATAAGACCGCCTTCATCTGCCCATGGGGAAATTTCGACTATCGGAAGATACCATTTGGCCTTAAAAATGCTAGTGCTACATTCCAGCGAGCCATGTCCTATGCTTTCCACGATATAAAACATATTGTGGAACCTTACCTCGACGATTTACCTGCCCACTCATCCAATCGATCACACCATTTTGGTCATCTACAGGCTATTTTTCTTTGATGTCGGTTCTACCGTATTCGTTTGAACCCACATAAGTGTATTTTTGTTGTCAAATCAAGCCGACTCCTTGGCTTCATTGTTTCCAAGGATGGGATTCGGGTGGATCCCTTAAAAATTAAGGCTATCTTGGCTTTACCTCCACCTAACAATCTGACACAACTCCAAAGTTTGCAGGGGAAGGCAAACTTTCTTCGTCGTTTCATTTGTAACTATGCTGAGATTACAAAAGGATTTATGTGCTTGTTATATAAAGACACCCCTTTCGTTTGGGATGACACTGTTGAACACTTGTTTACTGCTCTTAAGCATGCATTAACCAACACTCCTTTGTTACATCCTCCGAATTACACAAAGGAATATATCCTTTACTTAGAAACCTCCACTTCCACTATTGTCGTGGTGTTAGTTCAAGAGGACCCTAACAACGAGGAACACGTGATATATTATTTGAGAAAAAGTCTATCTCTTCCAAAGCTCAGATATTCACATGTTGAAAAGTTGGCTCTGGTAGCCGTCATTGTTGTCCAGAAATTCTGTCACTACATTTTGCTATGCACCACCACGGTTATTGCAGACTCGAACCCCATTTACCACATTTTGAAACGTCAAGTTCTTGGGGGAAAATATTCGAAATGGATCGTTATCCTTCAGGAATTCAATCTCGAGTTCACTAAATCCAAAGCTAAAAATCCCTGGTGTTTGTAGAGCTTATTTGCGAGTTTCCCTGTGTTGATGAAGATACTGAGCCTGGATATTCTCTCTCGGATGAAACTCTATTCCTCATTAGCACGTCCGATCCTTGGTAAGGATATATCCTTCTTTATCTCCAAACCCAACGTTTTCAGCCCGATATCTCTCGTGAATAACGTCGTCGTATCCGCCACCATTTTCGTCATTACCTTATTATCGACAACACTTTATACCATCGTGGCATTGACACTATCTTGCGACATTGTCTCACTCATGAATAGGCTGAACACGTTCTTAATGGCTTTCACCTTGGAGCCTGTGGCGGTCATCTTTCTGGGATGGCTACCGCTCAAAAAAATTTACATGCTGACTACTTTTGGCCCTCAATTTTCAAATATTTTATTGAGGTAGTCAAAAAATTCCCACCCTGCCAATTTTTTCACAAAAAGGAACAAACCCACCCTTATCCGCTGCATCCCATTGTTTCCATCGGCCCCTTTGCCAAATGGGGCATTGATTTCATGCAATGTAAGTCTACCTCAGCCGGGGGGCATGGTTATATAATTTTTGTCATCGTTTACTTTACAAAATGGGCTGAGGCTATTCCTACCTTTTTGAATGATGGTCGCACTGCATCTCTTTTCCTTTTTAACCACATCATCACTCGTTTTGATGTTCCACACGCCATTGTCACTGATCATGGTTCACACTTTAAAAACCAGATGATGAGTGAGTTGCATGCCAAGTTGGGTTTTCACCATGAGAACTCATCCTCGTACTATCCTCAAGCGAATGGACAAGTTGAAGCCATCAACAAAGTCCTCAAAAATATGATCCAATGGATGGTAGGGACCAACAAGACATCCTGGCATCTACAACTTTTCTCCGCTCTCTGGGCCTACCGGACCTCAGTAAAAACTTCTACTGTTTTCACTCCTTTCCAGCTAGTATATGGCATAGAATTTGTTTTATCAATCGAGTGTGAAATTCCTTCGTTAAAACTCAAAGTATAACTCTTGCCCCACACTTCTGCTAAAGAAGAACGTTTCTTACACTTGACTAGGTTGGATGAAACACGTCGTGATGCTGCTCTCTTCAATGAGACATATAAAAAATGAATCAAGAATCAATACGACAAATCTATCCATCCTCGCACTTTTGCAGAAGGATACCAAGTCCTCGTTTATGACCAGGCTCATGACAAGTTAGGGACGGGTAAGTTAGAACCTCTATGGCATGGTCCTTACATCGTGAAATGTGTTCTACATAGAGGTGCCTACGAGTTAGTGGACTATGATGGAATCTCCCTGGGTGAGCCTCAGAACAGGATTTACCTTAAGAAGTACTATGCTTAAAACATCTAGCATACATGCTTTGTATGCTATTGTATTTTAGTTTGGTGTGTCTTTTTCTTTTGCGTGCTTGAGTTTTTTCCTTAGCCTTATACTGTGTCTTATGTTTTCATGCGCAGATGGAATCTCCCTTTCCTATCTTTGTCGGGTTTGCGAATGGTGCTAGTCGACACACCCAGAATGTTGCTTCTGCAGCTTGGGTCATTTACCACTCCGACGAGGTGGTGAGTTCCAGAGGTATTTGCTTAGGATTGACAACTAATAACATGGCAGAATATCATGTTGTCATCAGAATTTTAACCGAAGCATCCTCCCTAGGAATTTCTCGCATAATTGTCAATCTGGACTCTCAACTCGTGGTTTGTCAACTCTATCGAGTCTACGCTATTCGCAATCCTATCCTGCTACGACTCCACCTACGAGTTCATCATCTTGAACGAATGTTTGATTTTATCGAATATCGACACATACCAAGAGAACTCAATACCATTTTAGATTCGTTAGCAAATTACATTATGGATAGATATTTCGCACATAGATAAGTTTTCATAAAGGAAATGAGTCACATCACATATCATCATGTAAATTAAAACACATCACATAAGAGACATCATCATTTGAAAATCATTTGGCACTGTAAAAACTTGGAAATGTATATATATATGATATGACTGAAAAAGTTTGGTTACATCAAAAATGGTACATAGATAGGTAAATTGTGGGTCTTCACACCCATAAACATCATCATACAGACTTTCCAATCATCAGGAAGATCTTAATCTCCTTGCATCACATTATGCTGCGAGTAACATATCACTGCACGGGCTATTCACCTCAGTAAAGAGTTAAGACTCTCAGACACCCCCACAATGTGTCTTTGTATATGTAGCAGTACTTCCCACCTCCTGAGAGTAGGGATACCCATCGTGAGACCTTGGAGGTTTCTTTCAACCTCCAGGAGACCTCCTACCGCTACCCCTTGATCTACTGCTATCTGAGCATCCCCGTGACGCCCCAGTGTTGGAATCTCTGCTGGACATGTTTCTCCTCTATCTGCATGATGAAATGATATGTCTGTTAAAGACTCTTCTATGTACTCTAAAAAATTATAACATTCAAAAAATTAAAAAATTAAAAAACACTTGACAAGATCAGTTTGTTTTATTACCTGACACATCCCAATCCTCGCCTTCTGGAAGAACCAAATCCATGATGCCCCATAAATCTACTCTGGTGTATGGAAATTCTTCTATCATGATCAATTGGTGTCTCAACCAAGCGAAGAAATCACCGGTGAATCTGAACTCTGAATCTGGGCCTAGTCTCGGAGACAGGCTGGTCCACCGCTCCATACATGGTTCTCTCATTGGCCGTACTGGTAATGCAATATGAGGTTGCATCCTAGGAATTCGTTCTAAGAAGAACGAAACCAAGAATGAACCATAAACGAACTGCTTCGGCTTCCCTGATCTGCATCTCGTAATCTGTTCCTTCATGTGATGAAAGAACCCTGCGCTCCAGTTAAACAGTGTTGGCTCTAGACACTATAAACCATAGACCACTTGTGATCTTGAAACTAGGTGTGCACTCATACTTCCCGCTATATTCGTAATGGAAAACAAAATGGATCGAAGAGATAGATCCTTGATATCTTTGATCGCAATTCTGCCACCCACTAGTCTCGCTCCCAGGACAAAATGGTTTGCCAGATACTTATCCACGGGTGCGAGAAGTACCCGTTGTCTGGTTAGAGCTATGGGATCCCCTCTTTTTGAGAGAACAATTATGAAGTACACATCTTCCAACTCGATAATAAGAATTTTATTTCCCATCTGGAATCCTTGTTTCGCAACATTCCACAACCCGATCATATGCTCAAGAAGAAGGACCTCTTTCTTCATTTTTTGCATTTTGACATATTTGAGGAGACCAAAATCCCTCAATGTGGCTCTCAATCTAGGAATTTTCAAAGCATCCACATCATCGATATAATTCTCTCTTTCTTTCCACTCAAGCATGATTGTTGCCGAAATCACCTGTATCAACAATCAAATTTTTTCATTAAAAGTCACATTTTTCAGCAATTTTTGGGCAATTTTCAAAACTTTAAAAAATGATTGTTTTCTCTTATAAAATACCAACACCCTCTTTGCTTGAACATCAATATGCCAACACATCCTTACATCGGCCACTGAAACGTTAAAAAATCTAAAAAAACTTCTTCACATTTTGAGCGTGTGCTGGTCGTTTTTGGGCATTTTTTTTCTTATGGGTTTTTGGGCAGCACCCTCATAGCCACTACACCAAAGCGTAAACACGGCCTTTACTGACTAAGAGGGGTGTTTTCCAAGCCATTCAACACTCCCCCATGACTTTTAGAGGAGCATCGAGCTTTTTGGGCGCTTGGGCCGACCCAGGGCATCATTTTTTATAAATATGTATTGCCTTAAAAGAAAATGTGAACCGTGTAAATGAAAGAAGGGAAGAAGAGCACCAACCTAGTCCAAACAACGAGGAAAATGGTTGATCGTAGCTTCGACATTGAGCAAAACAAGATTCACCTCCAAATGGAAAATTCTCCACTGCTACAAATCTTGGCACAAATGAAATGGTAAATGACCTTTTTTACCCCATTTTACTATTATACATTTCATTTTTTGCCTAAACATATAGTTTTGGGGTTTTTTTAAATATTTTGGAGCCTTATTAATCCCCTGGAACGCAGTTTTGACATTATTGACAGGTTTCGGAGCAGTTTTGTTCATTTTTTTATATTGTCACATTCACGAGCATAGTCTTAGTTCGTTCTTAAGCTCAAAAATATAAGAACGCATCGGGTAAACTTTTATCACTTTTTCAGACTCGTAAAGGTTATACAAAAAAGGAACCCCCTAGAGTCTTCTTTAAACTCTTTTCAAACTCTCTAAATGTGAAAATATTGTTGAGTGATCTTGCTTCCTTTCCCACTTGTTAAAAGGTTTGAAAGGGCATCTTTCGAGTAGTAGTTTATCTCTTTTTCGGCCTCGCGAGACTAACATTACGAAAAAGGACAACATTGGAGTCATCTTTAAGTTGTTTTCAAACTCTCTATATATGAAAAACCATCGAGTTTACCTTCTCTGGACTCATTAAATAATCATACATTGAAGGGCCCATATGGGACTGAACCCTTACTTCTTCTAGTTCGCTAAACAAAGGAAGAGGGACTTACTGAAGGTGAGTCATATCGAGCATGTGTTACCCTCCTCGAGATCATTAAATTAAAAAGAGGTACTCGTCTATCTGGATGGGGGGGAAATTGAAAGAAGCAAGCCAAGCTATTTTTGAGAACATTACCAGTAACTCTTACGGTCGCCCTTGAACACGACA
>JASDQU010033972.1:19823-30325 GCA_032191745.1 Picea mariana | reverse complement strand
GAAGGCATAGAGGGACTATAGCAATCGATAATCATTGAATTTATATTAATATGTCCTTTGACTATAAATTTTTGCACCATTTCTATTGTTCGTACTATAGAACTAAAAACATTATTTTTTATATAATAAAAAAAAACATTATATGTCATCATCTCATTGGAAAATAGATTTGAAGTCTTATTGTCGGCTTCGCTATTCCCAATGTTTTAATTTATGTTTTAATCCAAGATCAACACACATATATTTTCTTATGCATTGCTCGAATGTGGATTAATGCTAGCATTAGTTTGAATGTTTGTCTTAGCATTTTCTGCTAGCTAAATTTATCATAAGTTTCATTAATTATAATTTTTTTTTATGTTTGTTGTACTATTGTTATTATTAATATTATTTATTATTATTATTGAGTACTTAACATACGTAAATAGGTTTGCCACGCACATTTTTTCTAAAATGTTTACACAGCGTGAGGCCCTTGGATGGTTCTGACAACCTTAAATGTTTACATAACAAGCCTCGCAGCCTTAAATGTTTACTTAATAGGCGTGCTACAATACATTTTCCTTCGATTTTTGGATACAATCTTGTCTGTAGTGAATTTAGGCAGTTAGACCCGTTCTTGCACTTTGTAGGGTTGAGATGGAATGAGGAATCCGTACATGCTTTATAAAATCCCATGTCCATACTTTATAAAAGTAAATATTTAATGTGTACAATTATTTATTTCATTTTTTTAAATCTAAAATTTAATAATATCTAATGTACTTATCCTTTAGATTTCTTGAATTTTATTTTAATATTTTTAAATATAATCATAAACCTAATTATAATTTCATTTTAATTTATGTTTAGTATATGATTCAATAATGCATTTAAAAATTAATATATATATTTTATAAAAATACATGTTTAATGTAAATGATTATTTATTTTAATACTTTTAAATATAGAATTAAAAAAAACTTTGTTTTGTTTACTTCAATTTTTTTTAAATAAGAGATTTAACTTCCTTTAATAATTTTATGTAATTAAATTGTACAGTATCATTATTTAGTATTAATAATTTAATATTTGGAAATAATGTTTTCAGATAATGTTAGATAGTTGATAGGGATCACCATCCATCAACAATCATAATCTTGAGTCAGCCAGCCTGGGAGTTCGCATGTCAATTTGTATATCACAGAATTTTGTATGTTATTTGGAGAACACAGAACAATAGAAGCTCAATTTTGAGCCTCCCATCCCAAGAACCCACGATCCAAAAAGTGGCTAAGTATGGAATGAGGAAGCGGTACATACTTTATAAAATCTCATGTCCATACTTTATAAAAATACATATTTAATGTGTATAATTATTTATTTCAATATTTTAAATCTAAAATTTAGTAATATCTAACGTACTTATCCTTTAGATTTCTTGACTTTTATTTTAATATTTTTAAATATAATCATTAACCTAATTATAATTTCATCTTAATTTATGTTTTGTATATAATTCAATAATGCACTTAAAAATTAATATCTATGTTTTATAAAAATACAGGTTTAATGTAAATGATTATTTATTTTAATATTTTTAAATATAGAATTTAAAAAAACTTTGTTTTGTTTACTTCAATTTTTTTAAAATAAGAGATTTAACATACTTTAATCATTTTGTGTAATTAAATTGTACAATATTAATAATTTAATATTTGAAAATAGTGTTTTTAGATAATCTTAGATAGTTGATAGGGATCACCATTCGTCAACAATCACAGTCTTGAGCCTGCGAGCCCGACAGTCCGCCTGTCAATTTGTATATCGGGGAATTCTAGGTGTTGTTTGTAGGACACAAAACAATAGAAACACAATTTTGAGCTCGCCAGCCCGAGAACCCGCGATCCAAAAAAGTGGCAAAATATGGAATGAGGAAGTCCGACATACTTTATAAAATCCCATGTCCATACTTTAAAAAAATACATATTTAATGTGTACAAATGTTTATTTCAATATTTTAGATTTAAAATTTAGTGATCTCTAACCTACTCATCCTTTAGATTTCTTGACTTTTACTTTAATATTTTTAAATATAATCATAAACCTAATTATAATTTCATCTTAATTTATGTTTTGTATATGATTCAACAATGCACTTAAAAATTAATATCTATATTTTATAAAAATACCTATTTAATGTAAATGATTATTTATTTGAATATTTTCAAATATATAATTTAAAAAAGCTTTGTTTTGTATACTTCTTTTTTTATTAAATAAGAGATTTAACATTCTTTAATAATTTTATGTAATTAAATTGTACAACATCAGTATTTAATAATAATAATTTAATATTTGAAAATAATGTTTTTAGATAATGTTAGATAGTTGATAGGGATTATCATCTGTAAAAAATCACAATCTTGAGCCCGCCAACCCAGGAGTTCTCCTGTCAATTTGTATATCGTGAAACTCTGAGTGTTGTTTGGAGGATACAACAATAGAAAAACAATTTTGAGCCCGCAAGTCTGCTTGTCAATATGTATATCATGGAACTCTGGGTGTTGTTTGTAGGACACATAACAATAGAAGGAAAATTTTGAGCCCGCCAGCCCGAGAACCCACGATCCAAAAAGTGGCTAAGTATGGAATGAGTAATCCATACATGCTTTATAAAATCTCATGTCCATACTTTATAAAAGTACATATTTAATGTGTATAATTATGTATTTCAATATTTTAAATCTAACATTTAATAATATACAACGTACTTATCCTTTAGATTTCTTGACTTTTATTTTAATATTTTTAAATATAATCATAAACCTAATTATAATTTTGTCTTAATTTATGTTTAGTATATGATTCAATAATGCACTTAAAAATTAATATCTATATTTTATAGAAATACATTTTTAATGTAAATTATTATTACTTTAGTATTTTTAAATATAGAATTTAAAAAAACTATGTTTTGTTTACTTCAATTTTTTTTAAATAAGAGATTTAATATCCTTTAATAATTTTATGTAATTAAATTGTACAATATTAATATTTAATATTAATAATGTAATATTTGGAAATAATGTTTTTAGATAATGGTAGATAATTGATATGGATCACCATTTGTCAACAATCACAATCTTGAGCTCACGAGTATGGAATGAGGAAACCATACATACTTTATAAAATCTCATGTCCATACTTTATAAAAGTACATATTTAATGAGCATAATTATTTATTTCAATATTTTAAATCTAAAATTTAGTAATATCTAACGTACTTATCCTTTAGATTTCTGGACTTTTATTTTAATACTTTTAAATATAATCATAAACCTAATTATAATTTCATCTTAATTTATGTTTTATATATGATTCAATAATGCACTTAAAATTTAATATCTATATTTTATAAAAATACATGTTTAATGTAAATGATTATTTAATTTAGTATTTTTAAATATATAATTTAAAAAAGCTTTGTTTTGTTTACTTCACTTTTTTTAAAATAAGAGATTTAACATACTTTAATAATTTTGTGTAATTAAATTGTATAATATTAATAATTTAATATTTAGAAATAATGTTAGATAGTTGATAGGGATCACCATCCGTCAACAATCACAATCTTGAGTCTACGAGCATGGCAGTCCGCCTGTGAATTTGTATATTGCGAAACTACGGACGCTGTTTGTAGGACACGAAATAGTACAAACACAATTTTGAGCCCACCAGCCCTGGAACCCACGATCCAAAAAAGTAGCTAAGTATCAAATGAGGAATTTGTATATACTTTATAAAATCTCGTGTCCATACTTTAGAAAAGTACATATTTAATGTGTACAATTATTTATTTCAATATTTTAGATTTAAAATTTAGTAATATTTAAAGTTCTTGTCTTTTAAACTTCTTGACTTTTATTTTAACATTTTTAAATATAATCATAAACCTAATTATAATTTCATCTTAATTTATGTTTTGTATATGATTCAATAATACACTTAAAAATTAATATCTATAAAAATACATGTTTAATGTAAATGATTATTTATTTTAATATTTTTAAATATAGAATTTAAAAAAGCTTTGTTTTGTTTACTTCAATTTTTTTAAAATAAGAGATTTAACATCATTTAATAATTTTATGTAATTAAATTGTATAATATCAATATTTAATATTTGGAAATAATGTTTTTAGATAATGTTAGATAGTTGATAGGGATCATCATCCGTAAACAATCATAATATTGAGCTTGCCAGCCCAGGAGTCTGCCTATCAATTTGTATATCGTGAAACTCTGAGTCTTGTTTGTAGGACACAGAACAATAGAAAAACAATTTTGAGCCCGTCATCCCACGAGTCTACCTGTCAATTTGTATATCGTGGAACTCTGGGTGCTATTTGTAGGACACCGAACAATAGAAGCGCAATTTTCAGCCTGCTAACCCGAACTCGTGATCCAAAAAGTAGCTAAATATGGAATGAAGAATTCGTACATGCTTTATAAAATCTCATGTCCATATTTCAAAAAATACATATTTAATATGTATAATTATTTATTTCAATATTTTAAATCTAAAATTTAGTAATATATAACTTACTTATCCTTCAGATTTCTTGATTTTTATTTTACTATTTTAAATATAATCATAAACCTAATTATAATTTCACTTATAATTTCATCTTAATTTATGTTTAGTATATGATTCAATAATGCACTTAAAAATTAATATCAATATTTTATAAAAATACATGTTTAATGTAAATGATTATTTACTTTAGTATTTTTAAATATAGAATTTAAAAAAGCTCTCTTTTGTTTACTTCAATTTTTTTAAAATAAGCGATTTAACATCCTTTAATAATTTTATGTAATTAAATTGTACAATATTTAATATTTGAAAATAATGTTTTTAGATAATCTTAGATAGTTGATAGGGATCACCATTTGTCAATAATCACAATCTTGAGCCCGCCAGCTCGAGAGTTCGCTTGTCAATTTGTATATCGCAGAACTTCGAGTGTTGTTTGGAGGAAACAAAACAATAGAAGCTTAATTTTGAGTCTGCCAGCCTCGGAACCTGAGATCCAAAATGTGGCTAAGTATGAAATGAACAAATTGTACATACTTTATAAAATCACATGTTCATACTTTATAAAAATACATATTTAATGAGTATAATTATTTATTTCAATATTTTATATCTAAAATTTAGTAATGTCTAACGTACTTATCCTTTAGATTTATTGACTTTTATTTTAATATTTTTAAATATAATCATAAACCTAATTATAATTTCATCTTAATTTATGTTTTATATATGATTCAATAATGCACTTAAAAATTAATATCTATATTTTATAAAAATACTTGTTTAATGTAAATGATTATTTATTTTCATATTTTTAAATATAGAATTTAAAAAAACTGTGTTTTGTTTACTTCAATTTTTTTAAATAAGAGATTTAACATCCTTTAATAATTTTCTGTAATTAAATTGTACAATATTAATAATTTAATATTTGGAAATAATGTTTTTAGATAATGTTATATAGTTGATAGGGATCACCATCCGTCAACAACGATCACATCTTGAGTCTGGTGTATAATTATTTTTTTCAATATTTTAGATCTAAAATTTAGTTATATTTTTAAATATAATCATAAACCTAATTATAATCTCATCTTAAAAATACATGTTTAATGTAAATGATTATTTATTTTAATATTTTTAAATACAGAATTTAAAAAAGCTTTGTTTTGCATTTTTTTTTAAACAAGAGATTTAACATCCTTTAATAATTTTATATAATTAAATTGTACAATATTAATATTTAATATTAATAATTTGATATTTGAAAATAATGTTTTTAGATAATGTTAGATAGTTGATAATAAATATTCATTTTTTTAAAATATATTTAATTAGTAAAAATAGCAATGGCATAGAATGGATTAAGAGAAACTACAATGTTGAAAAGTAAATAAAAAGAAAGCATTGATAGAATTTGGTTGTGGTGATGTATTCTTTGGCTATGGCATTGCCACAAATGAATTTAAATTATTTAGTTTAAATGGTATTAAATTGATACATGTGAGCATATTTTCAACTGTCCATGATAATCTTGTTCTGCAACTATAAGCTAGGAATAATCTTTACGGGTAAATTAACTTTTAATTTACTCTTAATTAACTAAACAAATTAATTATTAAATAAATGATAAATATATAAAATAAAATAAAATAAATAAAATATACAATAAAATCAATCACTCACTTTTAGGCAAGGACTACGCTGCCATGCAACACTTATTTTAGTAGACTTAGTTTAGTTGAAAAATCATATTTGTGCTTGTAGAATGGTTGAGATTATGATAATGAACAATAGAAAACCAAATCCTTATTGAGAGGGATTGATGATGATTTTTTACTTCTTTTTGAAGCATGTGAATACAATAACCCTTTGAGACTATAATACACATTATAGTGGATTGAATTAAAGGCTTTGATTTTAGTAAGGTAATCGTTTTTTCTTAATATATTGCATAGCAGAAAAGTTTCTCTTTAATCTCTCTTAAAGAAGCAGGTTTTGTCGGTAATATACATAGAAAATTGAAAGAGTTTGAGGTTTGTGATTCACTCTTAGCTGGTTGTTTGTATGTGTCGGATTTTCAATAGGTAGACATGCTATCTCCAACCTGATATATCCCCATTGCTGGTGGGTAGAAAGAAGAAAACTCTGGTTAATATCTGGTAAAGCAAACATCTTTTCCCCAAAACTGTAATTATGCAAAACTACATCATATTTTTCTAACTTGAAGAAACTAACTGGATTTAATAAAAGAAAGTACCATAACCAACATTAATTGCAATTTCTAAACTATAATCATATTGGATTTGATTTGCAATTGGCCTTTTCACATTCAGATCCAAATTGTTACTAGACAATAGGCCCATTTTACGTAGTTATCATGGTTGTTCCTGTATTGGAGTTGAGAAATTTTAAATTATTTCATAGTCAATGGATGCAAACAACTTTAAGAACTGAATTGTCTTGATTGTTTTTATTTAGTTTTGTAAGACTACATGTCAAATTCCTTTGAAGATTCTGCTGGTGTTGGTCTTCCATTAATCAACAATGTATGTACCTAGTCTACTATCGTGGATATAAGAGTAGGAAGATAATAAATATTGTTTTTCTCTTCTTTTCTGCATTCCATATGTTAAATGCAAAATGTGGGGAATTTTGATTTTTTTTTTTTTTTCTGTGGTTGAGTTCTATCATTTCTGTCATCGGGTAGGAAGTGCAGAGCTAAGTTTCCTAGTTTTTCTTCCCTTATTTATATTTTTGCATGTGGAATGTAGAATGCAAATAATCTTGTTGCTCTTTCTTTCCATGGCTACATTATAGAAGCCAATGGGATATGTGGAACTACGTTTCCATCTCTTTCTCCCCATGGCTGAATTGATGCATTCCCACATAGTTGCATCTAGTGTGGAGTGTGACGACAAAGTTTCCAACTCGTTCTTCCCTTTATATATTTGCATTTCTGTATTTATTCATTCTGGATTAAAAATGTAGAGGGTATTGTTTCTTTTTCTCCTATGACCAATTCCCAATAAAATGCAGAATGTGGAGAGTCTTGTTCCACTTTTTTGTCCTGGTCAAGTCCCTGCATTATTGTATCTCACATTTGGTTTGGAGGTAATTCTTCTAATTGTTCTTCGCTTATTTACATTTTCATAATTCTGCATTCCGCATGAAAAATGCGAAAATATTGCTACTCTTTCTTCCCTTGGCCAAGTAAGATGAATCGTCTTTTATTATAGATAATAAAAAGGTTTTATCCCTTCACCAAAGTGCATATGACAATGTTATGATATGATGCCACTTGGAACCTGCAAGGATAGGATTTGAGCATTGTCTTTCTTTGTATCCCTTGCACCCTATACAAGGTATGTCCATTTGCATTATTGATGGTGTTGCAAGGTTCCTTGCTAGAGTTTGCTTCCATGTTGTCCTAGTTGATATCTAGTTATCGATTGGCCATTATCACACTTTCATTAGCTAGCCAATATGCCAAATCGTTTTCTTTAGATTTGACATGAAGGGGGGTAAACAAAAGAATGTGAGTAATGTAATTTTCTATTTCTTTCAAACTTGAATAGCCTCATATTATGGGTGGACTGGTCTAGAACGGCCCCATTTAGCAATCACTCAATAGAATTTATCATAATAAGAGGAGTCCATCTCTCCTATAAACTTGTCATATCCATGTGTGATTGTATAAAAATGTTTTTTTCTAGGCCTTCCACTTTAGTTGAATTGTTTTTATTTGTCCCAAGGACCTTAAAAAGACTCTCGAAATAAATTGTTGGGTATCTCTCAAATATTCACCAATACATGAGGGTTTTTTCTAGAGCTTCCACTTTAGATGAATTATTTTTATTTGTCCCAAGGACCTCAAAAAGACTCTCGGAATAAATTTTGAGGTATCTCTGAAATATTAACCAATACATGAGGGGCTAGGGTTCCCATTTGAGGTCCCGTCAAAATTGATTTTTATGAAATCCAAGAATGGTATGAATTCCAAGAGTGATATGGACAATTTTTTCAGAGATTTATCTTGAGAAGAGAATACTTTAAGTTTATTTGATAGCTCCCCAAATTCAATACTCCAAAGATGGATAATTATTTGATATTTGATTTCCGATATTCATGACATTCATAGTATGGTTTCTTTTATGTTATGGGAGATCTCATCCCACACCACATCTATACTCCTTTGTTCCCCCTTGAATATGCACTTGTTGTGTCCCTTCCAAATAGACCACTGAAGAAATCATGGACCTAGTTGTCATACATTGTTTAATATTGGGTTTATGAAAAGAGTGGAACACCACTATTATAAAATGGAAAAAATGTCATATATATTCTTCTATCTAATTACCTAAATTCAGGGAACATTTATCCCATATAAGATCATCCCAGTTACATTGGTTGGTTAAAGAGGTGTTTTGTGATTTTTGTCTCTTCCTATAAATGAAGCAGGGAGATTGCCTCTTGAAACTTGTTCTTTGCAATTGATTCCAAGTTAAAACATTCCATAAAGAGATAACCTAGAAGAAAGTGAATACATCTTCCATGTTATTGAATTTCAAACTTGCTTCTAGATGCTATCTTTTTCTTCTAAGATGTACCCTACTTTTATTTTGTAAGTTTTTTTAAATTGAATAAGTCCTTCCTCAAGTTTGTCCACATCTAACTTTAAAATGTTTGTCCTTAACTCTGATCTTTCTTTTATGTAGTTCTTCTTCTCGAAGCTCTACTCTCGCGTATGTAACTATTGAGTATCTATTGCTTTCCAAGATTGTCATCTAGTGTCCATTGTATTCGGCCTATCCTCCTAGAATTAACTTCTTGTTTGAGGTGTGGAATGTAGTTCTAACTTTGAGAATATACTCCAAAAATTAACTACTTGTTTGAGGTGTGGAATGTATTTCTAACTTCGAGAAGATATGCTTGTCTACATAGTCATACTTGAATTAGAAAATTGGAGAGCAACGATTGCACAAGATAGTTGCACACAAATAATAATATTTGTATTACACCCAAATCAATATACACTACATGAATATATAGTTGGATTCAAATCCAATTAATTCTAAATCTAGATGGAGATGTTGAGAAAATATCCCAACTATCTCTAACAAACCAAACCAAATCTCCTAAAGTAACAATACTCTAACTAATCATGGAATTTCTCCATTATTCTCCAACACTCCCCCTTAATGGAGAAATGTGATTTTTTATAATATAGAAACCACAAACAAGTCATATCTATCATCTTTGTCTAGTTGGTCTTCATTAACAACTCTACCCACTCTGCAATCACTCGGTTTTGCTCTTTTGTTCTCCCCACTTTGGAGCTACCTCTTGATCCATTTAAAGTACAATCGCTTCAGACCATCATTTTCATATATTCATGATTTACTTTTCTTGAATACCTATTAATGATAATTCTTGTCTTGGGCTCGAGAGCATCTAGGTTTGCAGGTTGCACGAGGAGCGCCTGAGCGCAGCATGGAAAAATCTCGTTTTGAGGCTTCCAATCAAGCGGGCGGGTGGAATTACGATGTCAGCTGCCCGGATCCATCCATAAGAGCAGATCAATGGTCATCGGAATATCGGGGCTAGCAAGTTGACCGATGTATAACATCAAAGAAAGTGGATTTATGCTGAGACTGAATCCAGGTTGTCCGATCCCACAACACATAGTGTGAGATCTAGTCGGCATATCGGCAGTCAGGAGTTCAAAGGGTGAAATTCCCTCATCATCTCACATCCCGAAACCATGAATCATGGAGTGCTGAAAGTGCCCAAAGGCGGGCCCGCAGTATCGCGAAGTAGCCTCAATCGTTCATCCACAGGAGACACCTGGCGCGCGATTAGGCTCCTCGCCTTTTCACCCATCGCGACTTCGAAATACAAAAGAATAGCCTGTCATATCCCC
>JASDQU010033971.1:1362-12872 GCA_032191745.1 Picea mariana | reverse complement strand
ATGGCCTCGTTTTCGGGACCCATTATTTATTTTCACCATAGTGATTTTCAGGGGGGGGTGTTGGAGTTACTTCACACACACCTAGGATTTTTTTTTCCTAAGGTTTTTCCTTATTTATTATTTATAATTAGTCATTATCTAGTCTCCTATATTTTAGGGGAGAATATTCCACCTGTAGAACATTCTCTTCAGTTGACACTTCAATTTGACTAGTTGAGTCTAGATGCTGCATTGGTTTTGTCACCATGCTGCATTGGTTTTGTCACCATGCTAATGCGCACTTGCCTTGGTTTCATCACCAAACTAGCGCATTACCCTTGATTCCATGATCTACTCCTCACTACACTCTGTTTCAGTGAGTTAACTGAAGACTGTTTGACTAGTTAACTTAGCTAGGTGGCAGTTCACTCCCGTAACTGCTTGAGAGACTAGACTAGGTGGAAGTTCACTCCCGTAACTGCTGGTGTGTGTCTAGATCACTCTAGACCACCACTATGGCACATTGGTTCTCCTCCAGTGTGAATTCATTGAGTTATACATAGTATATCATGTGTAAATTATTCATTATTCATTACAGTTAATGAGAATTCTTCTATTATTTCTCTCTTGCTTCTTGTTTCTCAATTTATCTCTGCAAATATGTGTGGTATTTTCTATCTAGATCTATTCTGTGTAGGTTCAACACATTTACAAAAATTATATTAAAAAAATTGGCCTTCAGTGCGTTAAAATTATACGAAGCACCGATGATTTTGTGTTATTAATACACATCAGTGCTATTGTGTTATTGATAAGCACCAGGGATTGTTTGTTACTAAAAAGCATGGGTGCTTTCAATGTTTAATGCACAGGGGGTTTTCCAGGTAACACATCGGTGCATATTTTTTTATTCAACATTGGTGCCTTCTTATTAATAAAGCACCAATGCGTTCTAATAATAAAGCCCCGATGCTTAATTATTTTTAACTCCCCCAAGGCGTTTTACTGTTAAATCCCCGATTCTTATAAGACAAAGACCCCAATGCTTTCATATTTTACTACCCATGTGCTTTAAGTTAAGTGTACATCACCGGTACTATCGATTTATGTACGCATTGATGCATGTTCCTTATACAAACACACCATTTTGTAAACATCCTCTAACACCTCTGGTCACCCATATTTTTTTAGTTATAATCAACTTCCGTTATAGTATCTGCAAAAACATCCGCTATAGAAAACAATGTTGTCACGAAGGTTCTTTTGACAATTTTTTCCAATTTTGTAACACTGGAAACCTCCGCTAAAAGGTCTTTTCCTTGTAGTGTAGTCAGCCTTGTCGTCACCTTCCTCTATATGAATTTAGCCCTCTAGCTTTTAAAATACCTCCTTGAAGTCATCATCCTCAGTGTATGCCTCATTGTGTGCATCATGGGTAAAATGATCCATGTGCATCAGAGTTCCTAAACCTGTAACCTTGGATGTGGGTGGCCTTGAAAGCATGCCTACCATTATTTTTGTGCCGCCCTTCTTATACTTGATGACTAGATGAAATTGTTATAAAAATCCCATCCACTTATAATTTTTGGTTTGTTGTATCTTACTTTGGCACTGCAAATACTGTAGCAGCTGGCGATTTGTGTGGATGATGGTGTCCTTTCCCATTAGATAGTGCATCCACTTCTTGACAGCTTGAAACATGTCATATAGTTCCTTGTTATAGGTAGGGTAGTTCATAATTGCCCCATGAAATATTTCAAATTGATAACACACAAGCCTTCTTCCTTGCATAAAATTAATCCCATGGCATACCCAGTTGCATATGTCTCCACTTCGAAAGTACTTTGAAAGTTTGGGAAGTTCCTTAGAGAAGCATATCAGGTTTCATATCTGATTACTGATGGTGGACAGTGATAAGACACAAGAAGGCTGAAATCATTCACCTGGTGATTCCAATTAGCTCCAGATCAGTTCCAATTCGAAGACTCCACTGGAGGAAGAAACTAAAACATGGCCAAGCAATCTGGAAGGACCAGGTATTCAAGCTCAAATTATATTCAAGAAATTTTTGGTTTTATCTGTAATTATGTTCTATCTTATTCTGATCCTGGTCAAGAGTAAATTGCTGAAGTTTACATTGATCATTTTCAAATTAATGAGCCTCAAGGGATTAAACCCCAAATTGTAGATCATTTACATACTCATACACCTGTGCACATCGCAGATACACCTGTAGAAATCCCAGTAAGACAAGAGCCTCATGCTTTATCTTCTGCTCTTGCTAAATATCCAGATGGTTATAAACCTCTTACTTTACCTCCTATACCTGTAAAAGTCCCAGACAGATACAAGCCTCTGGTTTTACATTCTATTCTCCATGACCTCCCTGCCAATTACGACAATAATCTGCCCAGATTTGATGGAGAAAATGTGAAGATCACTGCTGAAAAGGACATCCAAAGTCTTGAGTATTTTCTTGATATGTTTGAGGTGGAAGAAGATGATGTTTGTATCAGGATGTTTGCCCTATCATTGCAAGGTAAAGTTAAAAATTGGTTTAAGAATCTTCCAGTTGCAAGCATTGATAATTTTCATCAATTTGTGAAATTTTTCTTGGATAGATGGGTGATCAGGGGAAATGTCTTTCTCATCTTAGAAGAATATGACCATTTAAAAATACAGCGAGGGGAGATAGTACAACACTTTTCATCTAGGTTCAATAAAGTGTATCATTCAATGCCTGTTGATATAAGGCCACCCCCAGGATTAGGCCTTTTGCATTACCTAGTTGCATTTTATACAGAGATGGCATTCCAATTAAGATAAAGGAACACTGCAACCCTTGAAGAAACGCAAAATATTGCAGTTGATGTGGAAGCTAACCTACTGAACAGAAAGGAAAAGTTAACAGCATTGATGAAAGACAAAATAGAAAAATAACATTTGGTATCTTCAGAAATAAAACTAGATATCCTGATCAATATAATCAATGAATTGATGCATAATATTAGAAGGAAAGAGGAACTTGTTGTTCAAAGGCGGCATGTTCCATTATCTCCATAAAGGACAAGGATCAATGTTCCCAAGCATTTTCCAGGTCAGCCTCGGTATTCTAGAACACCTAATGACTATTTCATGTACTCAATTCACAATATAGCCAAAGATGAAGCTCAAAATCAGATGGTGGTGGAAAAATCTCCTGATATGATGTGCATGTTTGATGACCTTGCATATATAGATGATTTTCCTGGATACGATCATTAAGATGATGATTATATGTTTGAGATTAAGGCTAAGTTTTCAAATCAACCAACACTATCTCCATGGGGAGAAGAAGCCCAGTTATCACAATATAAAAATGGCCATCAAACTCTGCATACCAAGCAGGATTTCAAGAAGAATGCAGAAAGTTTCAAGTAAGTGAAAAATGCATTCCTCTATGTTTTGCCTCACTTATGAGAAAAAAATATAAGCAAATTGCCAACAATAGGATTGGATAACTCTCTAACCAATCATATGAGGAAATCATGGATGATAAAGAACCTATTTTAGATCTAGAGGTGTAGCCCTTGAGTCATCTTGAATGTCAAATCTCAGATGAAATCACAGAGGCTGAAACAGATAATGACTTGATCCTTTTTTATTCTATATCATTATGCTCAAATTCATTTCATATTTTGAAAGGAAATTTTGGTCATATTCTAAATGATGAATACAGGAAATAATACAATGTTTTACTAGAGCCAATGCAGGAACTACCTCATTTGCTACAGGATCCAATAGCAGAGGTATTGGTTGACATATGCAGATAGAGTCCTGTTTCATTTGCTAGTCATGGGCTGAAAAACATTTATGATTTTGATATGATCAGACAATAAACTTCATCGTTGTATTTAACAGAAGTATCATTTCAAATCCCATCAGAAAATTTGCAACCATGTCAGGAAGTGCATGAGGATGTAAATAGCATAACTACAACATCAAATCATGAAGTTGAGTTGGTTAAATTGGAATACCAAGAAATAGGTCATGTCTATTATGATCCTATAGTTGTCTATATGGAGGAGCTATTCTTTTCATAATTCCCATTGATACCTAAAGTTTCTATAATTGTCCACATTCACAGGGCTTTGTGCTGTGAAGATTAGGTTGGAAATCAGTCTGTGTTGCCCATGCAAGTTCTATTTCTGATACTGGTTAAAAACAATGAAAGAGAAAAGTTATTAGAGAAACTGCTTGACTGGATGCACTGGCATTATTGTATAACTTAGAACAACAAAATTATCAGCAGTGTAGGGTAGGTAGTAGTTTTGAATAAGCTCAGTCATTTGAGCATATTTTTCAGCATTGTATGGTTTCTAGTAGAGTTTGCAGTTGACAGTATATAGTTCAGTTTTCAGTCTAATTTGAGCCACTTCGAAGATTGTAGCTACAGTAACTCCATGGCCCAACGAATAAAGCATTGGTTTGCATGCTCAAAGTGTAGTGGTTCTTGTCACCTGCTGGAAGAGCTGTCATCCCCAGGTGGAGCCTATGTTGGGGTCCTATAATCATAGGTAACTTGATTCTTCAACTTCTTATTTGGCGTTTCTCTCGTGATGAAGACATCTGGTTTGCTGGGATCGGTTAATTCCATTTCCCCCTCTATCCATTTAGCCAGATCCTTCATCACCCTATTGCATCTTTCATCCACCTCTGCGCCACTCACTCCCTTGTCCATTTATCCCATTGGCTACGTCTCACCCACCACTCATCCCTGCATAAACAAACTTAGGATAAAAACATTAGGTTAATAATAAATGGCCAGTGACTTTTTTAATGCTAATTAGCCTAATAAAGTTATTTTAATTAGATGATTTTAATAAGATAATTAATAATACATAAATAATAAGATTAATTAATTATTTATTAATAATTAGTAATTAAGTTAGATTGTTTAGTTAGTAATTAGGTTAGTTTATTAGAATTAAATATTAATTAAAAAATAAAACCAAATAAAAATATA
The DNA here is from genome assembly GCA_032191745.1 of Picea mariana. Taxonomy (NCBI): domain Eukaryota; kingdom Viridiplantae; phylum Streptophyta; class Pinopsida; order Pinales; family Pinaceae; genus Picea; species Picea mariana. The sequence continues at coordinate 7,888 of JASDQU010033971.1, read as the reverse complement.
TAAAACATATAAATTAAAAACAAATTAAAAAATAAAACAATAATATAAACATTTATTAAAAAGTAAATAAAGTAAAACATAATACATATATTAAGAACAAAAAAAAAATTAAAAAAACAAAAATAAAAAACAAAACGAAAAACAAAAAGTAAAAAAAAACAAATAATATAAAAAACTAAACTATCCTAAGTTTTTTACCCACGATTTTTTCCATGTAACTCGGACCCCCCCCTTACATCACTCAACCAAAAGGGGGTTCGAGTAGGTGGTTTACCACGGAACAGGTGTCACCATATGGTGAACTTAGACCCCCACTCCCATTACCACTTACCACTCCAAGGGGGTTCCAAAAACCACATTTCCTCCTCTAAAACCGCCCTCCCAAAAATAAAACCGTTTTTCGCCAGTTCAACACATCGTCTTCCGAGAGAGATTCCAGGAAAATGGGAATGAATTTTCAAAATACGAGAGAGGTTTTAGTTTAGTGCGGGATGAAGAACAAAAACCTCTCCCATAATTTACACAGGTGTTAGAAGTTGGGAAAATCGAAGCCATCTCTGAGCCCTATTTTCAGGCTTCCATTTTTTCCAGTTTTGGTCATGATTTTGCGGAAGCTGTTTCGGTGAGCGGGAGATGAATTTGGAAAAAAATGAAAGAGGTTTTTGTTCAAAACAGGCTCATATACAAAAACCTCCCCTTGTTTTTACAAAAATATCTCATAGTGGGAGAAAAGGACACTTCCGTTGACCCTATTTTTTTAGAATTTCGGGAAGTAGTGAACTTACAGGTGGTAGAGTTCGTGGGAAAAGTTTCATCATAATTCCAGATGTCAGATGATATGAGACACCTATCAATAGAGAATCAACATATTCGAGACAGTTCTATATTCTTGTGGCCAAAAATATTGCCATTTTAGATTTTTTTGGAGTAATATCATGGTCATTGATGACTAGATCTTTGGAAATTAATTGTATAAATACTTCTAAATTCAAAGTATTGAGGGTTGATTGTTGAGTTTTTGATTCATGCCCCAGAGAGAATACTTTGTAATTTTTCAGATGATTTTCCAGAAATAAAGAGGTTGTATCTATAGGATTCTTGTGTCATACTCCTTGGTGATGTTTTTCCTCTCTGGGTAACTGTTTTCTTACTTTATAAATCCATTTCATGTATTCCATTATCTAATCATTAAAAGAAATATTAAGAACATAATTTTTTTCGTGCACTCTATTTCTGGTCTTTTAATGATCTGCATGTTTTCATCTGAAGTTAAGTTTAGGAATTCTTAGCTGCTCCTCTGCTTGATGGACTTTCCCTTCTTTTCCTCTCCTTCACTTTCATTTGATTCAATTAGATCCAACAATATTTCTATCCTGCCCTGTGGAGACAACCTTATAAAACCTAAGATAGATCCATATTCATAAAGGTATACCCCATGGCCCAATGTAAATCTGAGTTTCTGATCTCCCAAATATACCAAATCTAGAAACAAACCGTATACAGTAATAACTGGCCTAAAATCTATCACAAACAAAGCTAGATCAGACAGAGAGAGCCCTCTCTGGTCTTGGAGGGATAGATCTAGGACTCCAAAGTGGTTTGATGTTACCTCAGTGATTGCCTAAACCAGCCTTCGGTTTGATGTTCCAAAAATGCGAAAGTGGGTCACTTCTAGTTTGAGGCTGCTCCAAGCCTCGTAGGGTATTTTCTACTTGAGGTAGCCTTTCTTGGATTCTTTTCACTTCTCAAGTTGTGGCCTGTAATTGTAAGCTTGGATTCACTAACCATTTATTGATTTTAAAAAGATCGATCTGGATTTTTTTCTGAATGGCTGCCAGAGTTTCCTCTTTGCTCTTTATGGAGTTTTGCTGGTTCATTTCTATATCAATCTGCACCAGGGCTTCAACAATATCACTTCTCTTAAGATCAATTAGTCCTTTGTCTAATGGTGACAACGTTTCTAGGTAAGCCTCCTTTACTTCTCTGACAAATCTTTTGCTCTCTGTCAGATTGGTCTCCCAAGCCTTTAGATCCATCTCACCTCTTATTTGTTTTGAAGGAGAGAGCATAGGAAAATCAGGGACGTTATCTTTCTGCATTAATATGATGGCTTCTTGAAACTTATCCCAGGTTGATCAAGCCTCCCTTTCCTTCACATAGATTTATTTCAAAGAAAGATCCATTGCCTGGTAGCACTTTTGGATGGCATCTATCTTTAGAAAAAGATCCTCCTGGGCCCTTTCCAGTTTTTCATTTATTTCCAGTGCTTGAGTCTGGAAGGCTGAAATATCTACTGAGGTTCCTTGAGTCAGCTATAATATGGCTTGCAATTTCCCTATCAATTCACCACATTGAGTGAATAATCCTTGGTTGGCCTCTGAATTTCAATGGAGCTCCTCGAGGTTAGCCTACAGCTATTGGATTTGCTACTGGTCATGAGGTCTGATTTGCTCAAAGTCTTGGCTCGTCTTATTCCTTATAGTCTGTTGCAAGGCCAATATTTGATCTTGCAACTACCCCACCAATAACATTTATTGTCTTAGTTGCTCTGAAAAATTCTCCACGGACCATTGATTTGCAGTGGAAAAGGTACCCAATGAACCTGCAACTTCTTTCACAAATTCCGAGTCATTACGATCATTTTTGTCATAAAACATCCTCTTCCTTTTGGTTATTACTCCATCTTTCTAGTGTGATTCTCTTTTAACGATGGCCCTCCATTTATTTCTAAAGAAGAAATCCAAATGAGGCATTTCTTTAGGTGAGATTGGGGTAAGATCATTTATAAGGATGATTTCGGAACTAGGATTTCCAAAGCTAGACTGCATAGGTGTCAATTATGTAATAGGAGTACCAATCTCTGTAGATTGTTGTTTCTCTACTGTATTGGCAACTTCTGTGGCTGGTGTTGAAGGAGATGCATCCTATCCTTGCTTTAGGTAAGTTTTGAGATGAGCAAGGGCCTGATGGCTTAGTTGTCCTGATAATGAGGCTTATAATTCTTGTGTCAAAACCTCAGAGCTCTTCATGGTTTCCTCAATATTATGTTTACCAAAGTACCCTGGTTCAAAACCTGGAGGCATAGATTCCCGTGTAGGATGAGCGGCCATCAATTCTCCTTGTAGTACTTTTGGCAAATTGTTTACACTGTGTCTTTGGAAATTGAGGAATCTAGCCTGTTGATCTTGGGACAGAGTTTAGAATCTGTCGTGTACCTCCTCATAAGACCTAAATCCCCTAAATATTTCCTCGTATGGGGAGTTGTCATGTACATATATTTTCATGTTGAATTGGGTCAGGTGGTTCTCCACAATTTTGTGTGGTTCATGCCTTTTGAATTCGATGTCAACCAATTTGACATCTTCCAAAGCTGTGACCTCCACTTTGGAGTGACCAAAATCTAATAGTGAAAACATGCCAACCTGGATAGGGAAAGTCGACCATACCTTTTTCTGAGCTGCCTTCATCTCCTTATTGATGCCTCCCATTACTGTCTAGTAAGCTACTTCCCTGCACACCAGTTGGTCTGGTAAAAATCGCAGGAGAGCATGGGGAGGAACTACGCATCCAAACACCCTGATATAAGAGAAGTTTTCTTCAATGAACCAATCTGCTAGTTTACCCAGATTTCCCATAATCCTGTCTAAAATTTGAGGAGGTGGGTGACCATATATGGCTATATGAATAGGCACCACTACATTGTGACATATTTCGTAAAAGAAATCTTTAGATTTTTCCTCCCACAAATTGGAATGGTAGAAGTGAATAGGATTTGTACTGGCCGGGGTCCAACTCCAATTCATCAATGGGAAAGGGGTCATGAAACATATGGTGTCCATGGCATACAAAGACATATAGAAAGGGGTGGGCTGCCCCTTTGATTTTTCCATTTTGTATTCAATAATTTCTTTGGCCAAATTATCCGATAACATTTTGGCCCAATTAAAAGTGTAGCCCTCGACTACCTCGTGCATGATAGATACCCATTCCACCGGGAAATGAGAGGGACTCTTCTTCCTGAACAAAATATAGAGCATCATGGCTACATAAATCATGTGAACGTCCAAAAATGTTGTGGCATACATACCATGAGCGTCAGCCTTGAACTTCTCTGGGTGCCCCCACCAGGACCTGATTATATTGGGATAACTCTTGTCGTATTGTATGCATTCCTTTTTCTAAAAATACAACATAAATGCAACGTTGTAATTATATTTAGTATTGGGAGATAGCTTATACATTAATTGGAGGTGTTCCGGTCGGAAAGAACCAATGACAACCTTCTGATGGTTGATGATGCTCCTGGTTTGGATGTCGATGTTTTCCAAGGCCCAACTTATCATGTCGTTATATGACATGAGTCTCGACCACGCAACTATCTTGTGTAGCTTTGACTAGGCTATATATCTGAGTTTAGTTGCATGAGTATCATCTTCTTCATCACCAGAATATTCTAGACAATTTTGTTGGGTTTGTGTTATATTCTTTGCACGAGTAGTAGCGTATGTTGAAAAGTCAACAAGAAACATGTGTCTAATTTACTTTTCCCTTAATTAAATTAGACAATAAATATTAATCTATTATTTCATTCATAACTGAGTGAGTTGGATTTGTAACATAATCATAAGTGTAGTTAAGTGAGTTAAGATCAGTTGTGCTAGTTGTAACTAAACATGCACCAGTGAGAGTTCACTTAATCAGTGAACTCACATGCAACTGAAGATTCACCACGGTTAACTGCATGCATGTCAGATCTAGTAGAGACCTAGTTGAGATAACAGGTGAAAGGGACAGTTTGGCTATCAGTTGTGATTTGATCACACATGCAGTGGATATGCTTATGAGCATGTGAAAAATAGGCAATTCGCTAATTGATCATTGTGAGAATTCGAATTGCAGAGATTGTGCAGAGGAGGCAAGCTGTCTGGACACAAGAATTGGCACATGTATTTGCTGATTTGTGTATGACAGTGTGAGACGATTGTATTGTACTGAGAGCTCTTGGATTAGAGTTTTGTATGAGATTGTTTCATGATTCATGATATACAAAATATATGATAGTGGGGTTTTTAACTTTACGCTTTCCCGGTAAAACGTCTGTGTTATGTGTTATTGATATTTCACTTTGTGATTGTGGTTTAATTTTCCACAAGAATAATAGTAGAAGCGATTATGTATTTAACAGTGGAATAATTGTTAGATCAGGAGAATCACAAGAAATACTTAATTGGTATTGAAATTTCTACATGGTATTAGAACCATGGAGGCCACAGAGCTACGAAAGTTAGGTGCGAACATTGTTTTGTGTTCGCAGGTCCCGTCTCTAGCAGGGTGCGAACCCTAGTACTGAAAACTACCATCATTTTCAGGAACAATAATTCTCGCACCCTAGACAAAGGTAGGGTGTGAACTTCATTGACATTCTCGCAAGCTACAGTGAAGCAGGGTGTGAACTTCCCTCACCCTACAGTGAAGTAGGGTGCGAAATTCTCTCACCCTACAGTGAAGTAGGGTGCGAACTTCCTTCACCCTACAGTGAAGTAGGGTGCGAACTTCCCTCACCCTATAGTGAAGCAGGGTGCAAAATTCCAAGGCAAGTTCGTAGGCTACACACACACAGGGTGCGAACTTCCCTCAGGCTACTCTCAGGTGGGGTGCGAACCTCCCAGGGAAGAGGGATTGCAACGGTTGAGTTTTTGTGGTTGGATAACATTCAAATTTGCAAGATTTTCTTGGTGTGACAGCTGATTCAAGATCGAAATGTCTTTCAATGGATTGAGGTTGGAGTATGCACTCGAGGGCAGATCTAACTACATTTCTTGGAAGGACAGGATGGAGGCAATACTCGAAGACAATGGCTTGAAGGGTTACATTGACAACGATGTTCCTAAGGCAGATGCGACAGACACTGCAAATCTTGATGCATGGAAAAAGAAAGTGGCGAAGGCGAAGAGGATTCTGTTGGAAGGAGTAAAAGACCACATTGTCTCAAGTATCCATGGGAAAACCACACCACATGCAATGTGGAAGGTTTTGACAGATCTGTTCCAAAACAATAGCGACCATAGGAAATTGGCACTCAACGATAAACTCAGGAAGATCAAGATGGAGAAAGGCGACACCATTCCAAAATATCTCACGAAGTTTGTCCAATGNGGGTGTGAAATTCCCTCACCCTACAGTGAAGCAGGGTGCGAAATTCTCTCACCCTACAGTGAAGTAGGGTGCGAACTTCCTTCACCCTACAGTGAAGTAGGGTGCGAACTTCCCTCACCCTATAGTGAAGCAGGGTGCAAACTTCCCAGGCAAGTTCGCAGGCTACACACACACAGGGTGCGAACTTCCCTCAGGCTACTCTTAGGTGGGGTGCGAACCTCCCAGGGAAGAGGGATTGCAACGGTTGAGTTTTGGTGGTTGGATAACATTCAAATTTGCAAGATTTTCTTGGTGTGACAGCTGATTCAAGATCAAAATGTCTTTCAATGGCTTGAGGTTGGAGTATGCACTCGAGGGCAGATCTAACTAC
>JASDQU010033970.1:0-11371 GCA_032191745.1 Picea mariana | reverse complement strand
AAATACCCCTATCAAAATCCCAAGACCTAGTTTTTACAATATTTGCTCAAAAATAATTAAAAAAAATTAATTAAATTACCCAACCTTAGGCAATTTTAATTAATTAAAAAAAACCTATCTAGACTTGACGGAATTCCGTGAAAATTTATGAGATGTCATACATGGTCATTTACTTCATTCCTAAAAACTAGTTAACAGAGGATAAATCCATTAGAATTCCTTTCACCACCTTGGAGGAATTATTTGTGGGAGTGAAAAACTCAAGGGAGATTAATAAGGCTGAAAAGCCAAATTAATAACCTGAGGATAAAAAACACTCAATGAAAGGAACTCTCCTAATGAAGAAATCCTAAGGTAACTGACCTAACTATGATCCATGTAGACCTATTACATTATTAACCCACACAGGGGTGTGGAAATTTCGATTACAAAAATACTTGCCAGAAGCCAAAAATGCCTTGTAGAACCAAATAGTCTCTGACTTGGTAGCATCTGATGATGCATCTCTTCATGGTACATGGAATTGACTCCCTAGTTGAATATGTAGTCAACATCTGGCTCCACATGGGGACGTTTGTTTGATCTTCACACTTGGGGAGGAGAGCATACGAGAATCCAATATCTAGAAAACAGAGTGCTCACCAATACCCAACATAAACATACTTATATAAAAAATAAAATGCTATAAACAAAAATTACATAAAGAAATAACTATTGTACAACACATCTAACTACACAATGAAATTATGATACAAAAATACATCTAAGTACATAATAACATAATGAATGAAATAATACAAAATTGAAATAAAAGATAAAGGTTAGAGATATGTTACAACTGTCCATGAAATGGATGGACTGGAACCACAAGTGTCTGAAACATTATTGTCCAGGATGAATCACAGAAGATCCCTTCCCAATTTTTATCAACTTGGAACTTTTCGTGAGAAAGAACCAACCAAGAATCATGCTCCTTCTTCTATTCAACCAAACATGGGATTTTGATAAGCTGTGTAAAATTTTAATACTTTGTTGCATCAGATTGTCAAGGTGGAAGGCCAACCAATACTCATAATGATATGAAACTAATAAACTGAAATTTCCTTCCCTTTCCCCATAATTATACATTAATTCATCTTTTGGTTGAGAGGTTGAAAAAGAACATACCACATGAACCATCATATTGTTTTCCTCAAGGTTTTCAAAGTTATCCTTAAAAAATATTGGTTCCTCAGGAGGAGGGCGGGGACTTGAATTATCTAGATATTCAACAATTTAAAACTCAAATTACCTTCTCAAAATAAATGACTAACTCATCCATGGATTCATCCGGAATTTCCCAATAAACTTCCTTAACTTTTTCATTATGAAGCTCAAGTTCTATAGGGTCCGGATATTCAATGCAAGCCTCATCCTTCGCAAGGCGAGTCTCCATGATTTCTAATTGATCTTCCATGGCCTCAAATTATCTGGTATGGGACAACTGTATGTTCATAATTATTTCTTTAAGCTCCTCAATGGGATCTGGTGGAGTATCTATCTCTATATCTGAACTGATTGTTTCTATATCTGGAAGATTTTTCCTCTTCCATTTTTCCATAAAATCATCAACCAATTCATTGTAAATTTCATCCTGATAATCCCCAAATATTTCCAAAAAGGCATGCAACAAATCCTGTATGGTCTTAAATGTATTGTCCTCATAATCCTAAAACCAATTAGAATCATATTCCTTGCAAAAAGTCATGACAAACAATGACATTAAGACATCCTCATAAATAGGTGGATCACACCACTCGGCAATACATTACGTGAAGGCCCCGATGTGAGCACTAGCATCACCATAATTATGATAGTCAGGCAAGTTATCAATAACATCTCAAGATATATCATGAGGATAACCAACAAACCCTGAAAAATCAATAGGTTTCAAGAGGTAGCTCATTGAAAAAGAAAAAATCTGGACCCAAAAGAGTACTAAGGATCCAACGAGAAGGGAAACATGCTAACTTCACCCACAAACTTTTTCAAGTTCAAGAATGAAGCAACACAAGCCATGAGTTCCTTCTTGAAGAATACTTTGTCAAATTATTTTCAAGTGGAGTCGCCAGATGACCGAGTTTATCAAACAAACAAGAGCATCAAACAAAGCAAAAACAAGAAGGAAAACAAAAGTTAAATTATTAAGTTGGAACAAGAATTGGATATCAGTGAGTGATTCTTCTCCAAGACTTTCAAGAAGCCCACAAGAATTTCTCCTTGTAGTATACTTGACATATTTTTTCAATGGATTCACCACTTGGAAAGGAATCACACAAAATCAACCAATGCAAGTTCAAAAAAATCTAGGGGCAAAAGTTTATTGTTTAGTTCTTAAAAAATAAGTTAAGTCGTTTTGACCAAGGATAAAAGACTTATCCCCGGTAACGGTGCCAAATATGTTGTCGTCCTTATATACGCTTGCAAACGTGAGCTAAGTCCTGCTCACTTAGTGTGTCCTTGGAGGCACAATGCCTAGGTTCAAATCCCACGTTGTCACTGTGAATTCAACCTCTTCCGTCTAGGCTTACTCCTAGGGAAGCCAAGGGGGGTAGACCCTAGTTTCAAGATAAGATTAAGATTAAATTTTAGGAGTTGGTTTTAATTAGTTAGAATGTTGGGGGGAAATCTAGCCTATGATGCAAAGGCAAAAATGTAATGTGCAACAATTCAATATGACAATCAAAGCTTTCCCTAGGACAACTAATACTAGTGCCTAGGATTGGGCAAGGGGTCAACTAAGTTTAAGGGAGGTTGATTACAAAAAGGGTTACAAAGATTACAAAGAAATAAGCTACTTTACAACAAGATTATATACAAAGGATTAAAATTAGATACAAGATGATTAGATGATACAATTATGAACAAGATACAATAGCTTCAACAATGAATATCCTAAAACTACCATAAGATTATAACCAACAATAGATACAAAGAATACAAAGAGATTAACTAACCATATGCTTGCATGTGCAAGAAATAAAGAGATTCAAAACAAGATGACCATCAACATATCAAGACAAGTATGCTCACAATAGCACTTACTCTATTGGACTACTTATCAAAGGCATAAAAGATACAAATCACTCAAGACCTAGTCAAGAGAGTGCCTTCAAGTGGATGCGCAATTTCTTGAGGGATCACACCAAAGATAACTTATTGAAAAATAAAATCTTTAAAGGGAAAATGTCCACAAGCACAACTTATGAATACTTAGTGATTAATCCACAACCATAATATAAGCTTGCATGAAATGTAAATGTGAAATGAAGTGCTTGCAAGTGTAGATGTAGATTACCAAAAGATATAACAAATTGATGCCCAAAGTTGAACTGGATTAAGGATTGATTAAGTTTTTTAGTGAAGAGTGAATCCTAGCTAAGTGTCAACCCAATACTCATCCTGCTTGTACCAAGTAACTGTTGGGTGCTCAATAAGTATGGCAACAAGGACTACCCTAACTCCACAGGTCATCCCAAGGGAAAAGAGTACTTCCAGAAAGGAAGTTGCGCGTTGTGAGACCGTCCCCGGCCTAGCACCCTCCATTGCTTCCTCTAGTCCTCATTTAAATGTTAGAAGTTGGGTTAGTAGAGGTGTCCTATTAAGTCTAGTTGATTATTATGTTTATGGACTAAGTTCTTTCAGGTGATTAGGTGTGTTTAGGTGAGTTTTACTTGCCCAAAAAGTGCCCAAAATGGTCAAAACGAGAACTTAAAAGTAGCAAGAAATGAAGTGTTTACACCATGAGATATTGCTTGAAACACATGTAAAGGAGAAACCACAAAATCTTGCAATGAAAGAGATTTAGTTTCCTTAAACCATCACCATTTGCCCATGAACATTTGCAATAAGATAAATGCTTGGAAAGTAAAACTTGCAAATAAAGAGACTTTAAAGCATGTGATCTAAATCTATGCCTCCATGGGCTTAAGCTAGTGTTTAGTTGTGTGAGATCTACTTCTAGATGATTTTAATCCTTTAAGCACAACATAGAAACTAAACAACTAAACTAGCCATAATATATTGGGGGTTGGCTTTGCCAACTTCTCATCCAAGGTGTAGGCAACAAGGAAAACAAAACTTGATGTGAAAAATAGAAATACAAACCACTCACAATGGCACAAGGTGGATGCAAGCCTTCTTATTTTGTGCCAAAGGAGGTTGGAAATGAAATAGGCTAAACTAAAACTAAAGCAATCCTAGCCACACAACCTTTCCCTAATGACAAGTGGGGCAAAAGAATGAAAAAATTGCAGAAAATTAGATATACAACCTAGCCTTATGATTTTGGGGGGTGTCTTTGCCAAAATCTCACCCAAGATGTAGGAGCTAACAAGATTTACAAGAACAAAAAATTAAGTACAATAATGCAAGCCACAAGGGACTCCCGAGGGCTTGCTACAATGCTAGAAGGATAAGAGAAATGGTTGGGTGTTGTTACCCAATCAAAAGAGAGGTCATTGGTGTGTTTTGTGATTGAAAATGGGCAGCATAACCCCTTGACCTGGTAAGAACCTTGCAAAAACCAGCAAGCTATTGCTTGCTGGAAATAATGCAAAACACACAGAAAAGTCAAGAAAATTCTTGTTTTTCAACATAAATTTCCTACATATAAATTTCAGAAAATAGTATTGATTTTTTGACCTATCTAAGAGTGTTAGCAAACCAAATCTGATATGAAATGAACTGAAAATAGATTTAAGAAAGAAGAAAGAGAGGAGTTTGTGTTAGGTCATGAAGGAGAGCTTCCAACTTGAATCCAACCTTACAAACCAATGAAGCAACCTGCAACTTATGAAACCAAAGTGAGATGAGAGAAATAGTTGATAAGACAAACAAGTAATACAAACTAATTTGCACTACCTTTTATCCTATACAAATAGATCTACAACTACACTATTGTATGATCTCTCAAAACAAACTAATTTGCTTTATATATTAACTCTAGATCTCAAATATAAAAAATACAAGGAACAAGATCACCTCCAATGCATGTGTACCAAGACAAAATCTCAAGAACACCAAGATCCTCCAAAGCTCTTTCTCATTAACCAAATGAGGAGGTTGTAGCAACTAATTGCTCCAAGCTCCTCTCCAAAATGGAGCAAGAATGAATGTAAGCAAGATGAAAGATGAGAGAGGGATGAGGCAAAAATTGGATAGCATAACAATATCTCAAGAGAGAGTAAGAAATGAGTGAGGGAGGGGTTCTATTTATACTTGAGAAGACAAAGCTACCCCTCTTGGATGAGTTACAAGTGTCACACATCAAGGAAAAGTCACTTTTAAGGTTGTGGCATGGATGGATGAAGTGGAAATGAGTTGGAGTGAGTTGGAAAGGTATTGAGAAGTCAAATGATGAGTTGTAGGGTCTAGGGAGGCACACAAAGGGATAGAATAAGTCTCTCATTAATTTTTTTAATTGTTTTTTTACTTTTTGGAGACATTCTAGAAGAGGGGCACACCTCTCTAGGGAAAGTGATGTTTTTTATTAATGGCTAGGTAAGGGGGTGATGTGAGGTTTGGAAAAGGTTAGGAATAGTCTTTCTCATCATTTTCCATCTTTAATTTACCACATTTTCTCATAAATTACAAAAATGACATTTTTCCTATGTCATGACTTAGCAATTAAAATTGTTGTTTTGAGTGACTGAGACTCATGATGGACAAACACCTAGCAAAAGTTGTCTGAATGAGATAAAACTTGGTCCAAGGGTGTAGGGGGTCTCGTTCCATTTATTTTGATCACAAATACCCCTAGCAAAATCCCAAGGACCTAGTTTTTACAATATTTTCTCAAAAATAATTAAAATTAATTAATTTAATTACCCAACCTTAGGCAATTTTAATTAATTAAAAAAAACCTATCTAGACTCGACGAAATTCCGTGAAACTTTTTGAGATGTCATACATGGTCATTTACATCATTCCTAAACACTAGATACCAGAGGATAAATCCATTAGAATGCCTTTAACTACTTTGGAGGAATTATTTGTGGGAGTGAAAAACTCAAGGGAGATTAATAAGACTGAAAAGTCAAATTAATAACCCGAGGATAAAAAACACTCAATGAAAGGAACTCTCCTATTGAAGAAATCCTAAGGTAACAGACATAACTATGATCCATGAAGACCTATTACATTACTAACCCACGCAGGAGTGTGGAAATTTTGATTACAAAAATACACGTCGAAAGCCAAAAATGTCTTGTAGAACCAAATAGTCTCTGACTTGGTAGCATCTGATGATGCATCTCTTCATGGTACATGGAGTTGACATCCTAGTTGAATAGGCGGTCAACAAACCTCTTTAATAATTTGGAATAAGTCAATGTAAGAATACCTAATAGAAGCTTCTACTTCTAGAAGGATCTTCCTCTAGAATTATATTTAGAAGATGTAATTAGTATAAATAAGAGTAGGAGTCATGGGAAGGTTTTTATTGAGAATTATTGTAATAGAGCATTTCTCTACTAGAGGTTTCCTCCTCAAAGAGGAAAGTGAACATTGTTTCATAAATTAAGGTATTATTTTGGTGTTGTGGTTTTAGATATTGTGTTGTTCCTACTCAGCATGATCCGGATTATTTTTGGAATGAAATGAAAGTAGAGATATTACAATGAAACACTCATGAAAATTTCCAAAAATAAAGAGAAACAACAATACTTGATTTCTATTAATGAAATAATTGTAAAGAGACTGTTAAAATATAGAGTGCAAGACTTGCTATAATGGTGGCAACTTTATCTCTGATAAGAGATGTGACAGCTATGCTCATTCGCAAGAAGATGATTAAAATGAGGCTCTGAAGGCCTTTTTATGATAAACATGAATGTCAAAACCCTAGACATCCAAAAACCTAACCCTAGGAGATGAAACACCAAAATTCATGTGGGCCCCATTTAGGTAAGTTAGTACATTAAAATCCTGGGGTCGTAACATTTGCATGCGATCTCCATTTTAGGCGCATGATAGCATGTTGGAGAGGTGTTTTCGATAAATACACATTATTCTATAAAACTTTGACTCTGTCTATAGTTTGACTGTGGCACACCTTCCCTGAAATGGAAAAGTTTCAGAATATGATTGAAGAACTTCTATACCAAGGAAATATCTCATTAACCCCAAATCAGTCATTTCAAATTCCCATTTCATAGATGATTTAAAATTTTCCACTAATAGATTTCCTATGAAGATCATATCATCAACATATAAACAAACAATCAATATTTGACATTTTTTATTAAACTTTGTATACAATGTGGTCTCGTGGATACTTCTGTTGAAACTAGTATTGATCAAATATGAACCAATCCTACTATACCAATATTTGGGAGCTTGCTTAATCCCATAGAGATATTTGGTCAATCTGTAGAATTTATATTCATGTCCTTTCATCACATATCCTAGTGGTTGTTCCGCATATACTTCTTCTTCTAAAATACCATTCAAGAATGTTGACTTGAAATCCATTTGATAAACTTTCCACATGTTTTGAGCTGCCACACCTAAGACAACTCTAACTATATCTAACCTTGCAACTGGTGCAAATTTCTCGTCATAATCTACTTAATGTTGTTGTGAAAAATAATTTTCTATCAATCTGGCCTTGTACTTTTCAACTTCTCCTTTCTCATTAAACTTGGTTTTTTAAACCCATTTTACACCAATGCAATCTTTATCTTCTGGTAATTCTACTAGATCCCATGTATCATTCTTCTCTATGAATTCAATTTGTTTGTCCATTGATTGGACCCAATTTTATTCTTTAATTACTTCTTCAAAATATGTGGTTTGACAAGAAAACAATAAAAAATTTGAATGCACATCTAGATCTTCATATATTTCTCTTAAACTTATAGTCTTTCTAGACCTTATGGAGGCAATTGTAGTATTAGATTCACTACTTGATTGAGAAGTATGAGTAGAATGGGCTACTAGGATAGATGACTCACCTTGAAAAAAAAATCTTGGAGTCCTTGTTGGAGTATCTCTTATTGGTGATTGATTTTGTGAACCTTTCTATCCACCTTGTGCAATCTGTTCCTCTACTTCATATTCTACTTGAGGTATTCTCGCTCCAACATATATAGTATTTTCCATGCTTCCATCCCATGCTTCATTTTCTTTGAATTCAACATCCATGCTAATTATCACCTTCTTTGTCACTAGGTTATACAACTAATATGCCTTGGACTGATCATTGTACCCAAGAAAGCTGCATTTTTCACTTCTGTCATCTAACTTCCTCCTCAAATATTTAGGCACATGAGCATATGCCACACAACCAAATACTTTGAAGTGTGCTACACCGCAACTTATACATGTCCATGCTTCTTGAGGAACTTTGTTTTTCAAACTTTTAGTAGGAGATACGTTCAAAACATAAATAGAGAAAGATATTTCTTCAACCCAAAAATCATTTGACAAATGTTTTTATTTCAGCATGCTTCTAGCCATATTCATAATAATTTTGGTTTTCCTTTTAGCTAAACTATTTTGCTGAGGTGTATACCTTGTTTTGAATTGTCTTTTGTTCCCCTATTATTTGCATAAATCATGAAAAACATTTGAATCATATTCACCTCCTCTATATGATATCAACACTTTAAAGTGATGACCACTTTTCTTCTCCACCATTGCCTTGAATTATTTGAACTTGTCAACAGTTTCTAATTTATTTGCAAGAAAGTATACCCTACTCTTTATGTTGTAATCATATATGAAGGTTAGGAAGTATTAACTTTATCCTAGTGATTGGGTTTGCATTGGACCACATAGATATGTATGAACCAACTCCAATGGTGTCGTTTCTCTATAAGACACTCCTCTAGGAAAATTTTCCATGTGCTTCTTTTTCAGAATGCAAATCTCACATGAACTAGTTGGCTCTTGAATGGGAGACAAACCTTCAACCATGTTTCTCTACTACAATAGTTTTATACCACCAAAATCTAAATGAACAAATCTGAAATGCCACAACCAAAATTCATTCAAACATGTTTCCTTTTGGGGAAATGAGACATCCTCTCCATCATAATTCATGGAAAGAGGACACATCTATTATTTTTCATCTTCACCCTAGAAATCAACATCCTACTAGGAGGTTTATCATATATGAAACAATCATTTCCCTTAAATATTACATCATACCCTTTTTTAGTAAGTTGGTCAATACTAATAAGATTATGTTTCAAACCTAGGGCATAATACACATCTGGTATGTGCCTTTTCTAACCTTGTTTGGTATGGATGTTGACCATTCCTTTTCCCATGAATTTTAGAATATTTTCTGGCCCCAACTTGACTTCATTCCTTACTAAATCATCCATATCTGCAATTAATATTTTATCTCTTATCATATCATTTCTATGTACACTATCTAACAACCAAATATCATTAGAAGTCTCTTGAACAACATTACAATAAGGAATAATGAGTCTTCATAGTTTTTATAGGTGTTAGAATAGTTTTCATCCTATCTCTTGAGGTCAAAATTATTCTTCCTACATTCATATGCATAATGACTGTAAGGTCCTCTCTAACAAAATCTAGAATTTGATAAATTTAAACATAACATTTCTATTACAATTTATGTTTACAGTTCTATATTCATCAAAATAACAGTTTACAATTTATGGCTCAACAAAATTCAAAATGGACAGCATGATATAAATAACATATTGAATAATATACACAACATAAATAACATATTGAATCATTATACGATAATGAGCATGCCATAATAAAGAACAAAAATACTTGTCAAGTGATTTGTTTCCCAACTCTGTTTGTCCAAGCTGAAGCTGAAACTTTTCCCAAGCTGCTCTGCCAAACTTTGCCCAAAACTAAATATTTCCTCCTAGCTAGCTAGGAACAGAGCCTATTTGGCTCCCTAGCTCCAGGATTCCATAAGGATTCCTAGCCCCCGAACCCAAAACTCCCAGCAATAGATGCTCCCCTATAACAGTCCAACAAATTCCTCAAGCCAAAAACTAGAAATATAGTTTTCCAATCCCTCCCCTGGAAAATGCTCCAATACAATCTCCTAATATCAAAATAATTCTCCCTACCCCCAAAATCCAAAAGTCCCCCTCTCGAATGTCTTTCCCCCTCATAACCCCCCTCTTCCATTCACCGCCTCCTCCTTTCATTAAGACTCACCCACCTTACCTCTCTATTCAATGCCAACCACCTTATCCCTCCATTCAATGCCAACCACCTTATCCCCTTCTCCTTAATGGTTCCATCCTTTGATATGTTAATTTTTCTTTTAATAAATTAAAATTTATTAAACTTAAATTTATTACCCGAATATTTAATGAGTTAATTAATTAATTAATTAATCAATTAATTAATATACATTAAACAATAAATAAATAAATAAATTATTATTATTATTATTATTATTATTATTATTATTAAATAATTAACTAATATACATTAGGACAATTAATTATCTAATTGATTAAACTTAATAAACCTTAAACAATTATTTAACTTTGACAATTAGTTATTTAACTAGGGTTGTTACAATGACCCAACTTATTACGATAAAAACATTTAACTTTGGATTTGTCATACCTTTGATTTGGTTGTGAGATCACTACTACATATGGGCGGATTATTCCACGAAACGTTTCCAGGCTTCCACTAGTGTAATATTTCTTTTAAACATGGTGGGATTTTCGTCGCTACTACCACGAAAGTTCGTCGCAATATCGATGCAAATCTTAATTTAACCTAGCCGGGATTTTCGTCACTATAGCAACAAACTTTCGTGGCAATAGCAACGAAAATTTTGTCTATCTCATTGGTGGGTGTTAACAGCTAGTTGACTCTTTTATCTATATATACGTGACTTTAAGAGACTTTACAACATAGTTGCTATAGTTGCGACACTATTATTGGCTTTTGTTTGAGCTGTTTATTTTTTTTGTCACCCACCGGTTGAACAAATCCAATTCTCGATCTACATAGCTCGGATTTTGAACTTGCAAGGTTAGTATGCTATTTTTTATTGATGTACTCATTTAACTTGTAATTTTTTTTTCAAATGTCCAAATTGCATTTAGCTTAGTTTTTCCTTGATAATATATTTATATAATATGTGTAGTTATACCATATTTCATGTCTTTGGTTTTTGAATATAGTTAGTATATTCTATCGAAAAGGGTATGTAGATTCCATAATATTCTAGGTTTATGGAATCCACATACCCTTTTCCCTTCAATTGTAGCTATAATCTCTCTCTCTTTTCATTGATAAAGATATGGAATTTCTCTTGAAACTCAACCCTAATCGGTGAAATGATAGTAATTGATTCTTATAT
>JASDQU010033969.1:21976-32057 GCA_032191745.1 Picea mariana | reverse complement strand
TTCAGTCTATATATTTTACAGTGGTATTATTTATTCTAGATTCTACTACGACCCTTTTCCACTATGTAGATGGATCTTCTTATTTGGATCCACATGATAGATGTCATTCTTTAGAGTATCAATTGGAGTTGGTTATTGGGTTCCAAAATATTCCACGGGGAGTTCACATGAGCACTTGGACATGGGACCCAGGCTTACAATGGTGGTTGGACTACTTCAGCATGGCAGATTTCCTTTCTACATGGGACCTTGGTTCTTCAGTCTTCTTCAGCATTATGATCCATAATTATCCATGGGATCCTGGTATATGGTTGTACATCAAGCGTTGAGGACAACGCTTTCATAAGGGGGATGGAATGTAAGGTAGCTAGAGAGGTAGTGGGGGGGGCCAGAGGGCCCATAGTGATAATATTGGAGGTCATTCAATGTAAGGTGGACTAGGTCCACTATATTATTAAATAAGACCCACTATGGTAGTTAGATATAATATATGGGTAATTAGAAATAATAAATGTAAGAGGACTTCTTAGAATGTTCTATTTCTAGAAGATTCCTCCTCTAGAATGTTCTTAGGTGATGGTAGCACTATATAAAGGGGTTCAAACAATGTAATGAGACATGAAGAGAAGTATTGTGTTTGGAGCGGTAGCTCAATAGGAGGAAGCCCCCTCAAAGAGGCAAGTGAACAGGAGAGGATCCCTTTCATAATAGGATCCATTGTATGGTGTTGCCCTACCTCAAGAGTTTGATATAATAAAGTTGTGATTTTCTATATTGTTCTTCTATATCTGTTGTGGTGCTTTTGTATTCATTATTTGGTTCTTAACAATAGTTGATGATGTTGTTACATCTTGATGAATCATAGTTTATGTGTATTTGATGCATGATTGGTACATATTTTGTGCATGGTTGATGCACTTGTTGATAGTACAAGTTGAGGTATAGGTGTTGACGGGTGAAATTGACCGTTCGTCAACTGGGAGAGTGGAATCGGTCCGGGGTTGTCTAAGAATACAAGCCATTTGGAATGAACCACCCTGACGGGTTTAGCGGATCCATTAGCCGATCTAAGGTCCTAGGAAAACCAAAGAGAAAACTAATCTAAACTAACTAATCTAACTAAAACAAATAAAACTAATTAACTAAGAAAAAAAAAAAAACTAAACTAACTAACAATAACTAAAATGAACTAATACTAACTAATAAATAAAACGAACTAATCTAACTAATTTAGTTAAAACTAACTATTAAAACAAACTAACTAATCTACTATCTGAAATATAACTTATCTACAAAATATACAATATTCACAAAGATACAGATTTAAATAAAACCTGGAAAACTCATTTGCAATCTGCCCTAAGACAGAGAAAGGTATTTCTTTTTGATTTTATAATTTTATAGACAAGAAATGAAACTTACTAAAATTAAACAATGTAATATACTAATTCTACACATATATCTAACTAAACTTATATCTAAACTAAACTACTATACTAAACAAACAAATGACAAACTAACCTGGAAACGCTCCAAATTTGTCCTGTGTATGATGACTTCGAAGCTGGTCAGAGGAAGGAAACTCGCACCAGATAATCCAAAAGCTTCTCATAAACGATAGGCTACAATGCTCTTTGAGTTTGTTTACAGGACAAACAAGACATAAAAAATCATAACAATTATATGATTTATAAATCTCTACAATAAGGGAAACCTGTTATGCAAAAACTTATACTTAATAATTCAACTTATGAAGAAGAGAAATCTGTCATTCACAACCTGAATCAAGTAATTGCTATGTTTTTTAAACACTGGAAGAAATCAGATATGGATTATATTGATTAAATTATATCATTTGCAAAATACTAAGATAGCTAAAGTAGTCATTAACCAAATGCAAATAGATACACATAAACATGAAACAAAATATTGATATTATGAAAAACTAAAGCTGTAGCCGAACATCAAATTCTGTCCCAGTCTGTATTAAAATTCCATATCCTTTTTCTCCCATGAATGAGGATCATATTATTACAAAAATAATGAGTATTTGTAAGTTTTTCCATAGGGTAAAACCTCCCTGTGGAAGTTATCAAACTGTTTACATAATCTGGGAAGATATTCCCAAAATAAACTAAACTAGGAAACTAAAACAAAACTAAAGTATCTAAATATCCTCTAAATTGTCCATCAAATCCCATGCAATTTCGAATTCACCTGAAAAGGATCCAAAATAGACAAGTTAGAAGACTCTTTTATTAATAAAATGATTAAAATTAAATTCTATAGACTAGCTACATAATCATCTGATTCTGTAGCTAGTCTAAAATAAGATACAGAATCAGAATTGAAATTAAATGAAATCTTTTAAGAAATTCCATTCAATTTACATCCAACAATCATTTGAAAATGAATCATGAATTGAAATTGATATTCTATTATAAACTCAAACAGGATCCACATCATTAACTGAGTACAGAGATAGCAATACTCTGTTTCGATTATAGTCATAAATCGGGTAGACAGAATCAAAACCAAACAGTTTTGAAAATCGTTTCATATCCAATTTAAAAGTAATGCAATCAAACAAATCACATGCAAACGTTGTGTTTTTCCAACAACAAAATATACGATCAGATCGAAACAAATTCGTTTTAAAATTATTATAGCTGTCATGACATCAAACCATTCATGCCACAAGCAGATTAATTCTAACAGGTGCGAGAATCAACTCATATAAAATCGTAAGCAGATCGATTTGACTTTAATCACAATCATAATAGAATCGACATAAGTGATAATTGGTTATTGCAAAATGGGCAAATAAACTTGATTGGTATTAAATGAAATCATTAATTTCAAACAAATCATGACTGAGTTTAACATAGAAATAAATCATGAATCCGGGTATAACCAATCTCGTTCTATAAATCAAAATCAAACAGAGCATCCATTGCAATACGAATCCAAATCATAACATGGTCGAGCTAATAGTACTTCAGTCAATGCGAATTAACCGGCTGGGGTTCAGCATAATCATTAAGCATCAAATCCATCCCATGATTTGGGCGTGTTTATACAAGCTTAAATAAAAAGCAATGTTTCCGAAGAAACAGAGTCACATTGGAAACGATCTGAGTTGTATTCCTGTTCTCTGAAGGTCATATGGCACAAAAAACCATAACAATTAACCTCATCAAAATCATTGCCAATCATAGCGTATGAATTATAACGAAATCTAATCGAAATGTGATCATATTCTAAATTGAGTATGAGAAACATTTCCTATCTAGAATAGATACAAACAAATTTGATTGACAGCGAAGCATCCATTTTAACTCAATCAAACAAATCAAATCCACACTAAGATCAATCAAATCAATGAAAATCTAAGAGAGACTAAAATGGGAATGATCCAATCGAAATTTGTTTTTATTCAAAGCAAAGCTATATATAGAATGCATGCAATGTAAGAGAGCCATTCAATGATGTGAACATAGATGTTTGAAACTGAAATCAAATCGTTATATAAACCTAGAATATTTACAAAAACAAATGATATCAAAACATACCTGTGTAGCGACGAGGCTGCTCAATTATGCCAGCTTGGAATTTACAATAGTCGTGGCTGATTCCACATTTTTAAACAGGATGGAGTTGGTCATCTTTTGTTTTTTATCCGTTGCTTGTAGATTGGTCTTTTGACTGGTTAGCACTGCAATCCGGTCCTCTAGTGACTGAATCTTTGACTGGAGTATTGTAACATCATTATAATATCGCTCTAACCATGAATTGCATTGATCGCAGGGTGACTATGTGGGTTTAGACAGAGCAGGAGAGGGTTTGGGAAAATGACCGAGGGTTTCACAAGGCAACTTAATGCCTGGGTAGTTAGGGTCATCCTTTAGGCAGGGGGGTTAGGTTTGATACAAAATCATACAAGGGTTTGGCACACAAACCTTGCGAATAAGGGTATTCGCTAGCCAAGAAATGCTCCACTTCCGAATCAGAGTCCTCACTCAACATGATAGGGTTTGGCTCGACAGGGGGTTTTGGCTTGTTCCTTGCCATCCGTGAAATCAAATGTGCATTATTTTTCCCTTTGGCGTTTGCAGTGAGGTTTGCCTTGGGATTTTTTCTCATAGGCTTAACAGTCTCAACACTCTTAGTCATAGTGTGGGGTAAGTCGATAGGAGGGTCGATCGAGGGTTTAGGCAGAAGGACATGGTAGGGCACTAGGGGTACAACCTTGACCTCACTCACCACAGGTTTGTCAACTTGTGTAGGGTTTGGATCCTCGAAACCATTTCGAGCAACGAAATTGCTCCAACTATCCCCGTGCAGACTCAAATGACAGACAACGATAAGCTTAACAAGCCCATAATGAAAAATGCTACTATCAACCTGGTGTCTTTTGTACTTCTTCGACATTTTAAACATGCTATGATGCAAATAATAGGGCATATTGAGAGAGTATCCCATAAAAACCATAAGAAAATGCAGATGGTGGAGGAACACCAGTCCGTATCGACCTTCGCAGGTCACAAACTGCTTGATTATCATCAATAAATCGTGCCAACATTGTTTGAGCATAGTTACGGGCATACCTCTATCACAGGAGGTGATTTTGTGCGATTGAAACAACAATGTCCATGAAACTTCCTCGACCTTGCAATTCTTAAACCAAAGCTGTTCAGAGGTAGATAACCCCATGGCTGAGCTGATGAACTGTTCATCAATCTCTAACTGTACATCGCCCACCTTGGCTCGACAACCATTGAAGGTCATGGCAAACTGTTGAGCCACACAAAGGTTAAAACCCTCGAAACGTTCCACGAAGGTAAGCCATCCACTGTCTGCCAAGTCTTGGCGGGCATTGTCAAACATCAACAGGGCCTGGTTGCCATTGGGTTCAACTCCCACAACTGGTGCCATGGAGTTGAATGCATGGTAAGGGAAGGGTTCGAATTCATCAACACACAGTAACAGAGCTACCCGAACCAACAACAATGAATCAAGCCAAAAGGGGTAAGCATAAATGCACGCATGCAAAGGTGGTGGAGTCTGCCATGCATAATATTCATTATTCAAGTACAACCACCACATTTCATAGCTGTTCACTCCATAATAATAGTTCAACCATTAACTTATGTGTACAACCAATCAAATGCAATGTGCATACCAATACGCGCCAATAGTATGCCACAGT
The DNA here is from genome assembly GCA_032191745.1 of Picea mariana. NCBI lineage: Eukaryota > Viridiplantae > Streptophyta > Pinopsida > Pinales > Pinaceae > Picea > Picea mariana. The sequence goes on along the minus strand of JASDQU010033969.1, from coordinate 26,848 downwards.
GTTCAAAACATTCGACGTATAAATCAACACCAAAATACTTATGCGCCAATGTATTAATTCATATAATCAAAAGTTCAACCAAGGTGCCAAAATGATATTCATATAGTTGACAATCCAATAAGTCATGAAAAGATTAACATAAGGATTATATCATATATATAATAAATTTAATCATAACCCCTATGCAGAATCAAAGATCAGGCAAGTGATAAAATGTGTAAATCCAAATGCTCAATGCCTTACAAACTCAATAAAATCAAGTTATGCAATCAATATAAAAATGTCCAATGAGCATAGTTCGAAAGTCCTTTCAACCACATAACGATAAACAAAAGGTAAGTGCAGTAGGCATATTGATAAAAAGATCATGACAATTTAGATAGTGATCGAAATGTGACCTCGAAAGGAGAATTTTTCACGCTTATAGTCATGAAAACTTAACGAAGACAAATGTGCAAATGTCGCAAAAAATGAAAGTGTCGTCTATTTAAAAAATGAAACGAAAAAACTTGATGTTTGCAAGACACAGGTGTAGGCAGCTTATAGGATCGTAGAAAAAGGTGAATTGGCTGCCAACAATGGCGACACACTGGAAGAAGCAGTTATCTCTGCAAAAGTAACAAATTCAGATTAGGACAGTGAAGAAAATTTCAACTTAAAAATAACAACCAGAAAATTATACAAACATCATTGTAAATCATTTTTTTCCAGCAGTGTTTTAAAAGATGAAAACCAATAATAGTCTTAAGATCAGCAAGTCACGATATTAAAGATAAAATCTTCAATACTTTTGGCATGGCCACTACTGCCAGCAGGCGTCCATAGCCTGGACAGGGTTGCCAATTAACCCACTCTGACATCTGTATCCTATCAAGAAGTTCTGGATCAGAATAAAGGACATTAAAGAGGTTTCTTATATTTTTTTTGCAGATTTTCATGTACCCAACATTGCTTCGCTGCTAGCGGGCCTGTTCAGTACCCCGACAAAGTTGTCTTGGCAGCATGCTTGCATTTACCCGCTGCCAGCAGACATGTTCAGTATCCTGGCGGGTTTACAAGCACTTCCTACAACTCTTATTAATAATTTTATTTTGTTTTTCTTTTGAAGATATATGGCTGAGCGGGGTGATGCTGAAAATCATTGATATTTTAGCATATTTTAGACCTCATCAGAATTGTTTAACATTGTCCTTTGTTTAGCTCCAAAGATGTTTTAATTACAAAACAACTTCCTATGATAGGGAGACATCTTTTGAGTCATTCATTTACAGAAAATGGACAACGTAAAAAGATAATAGATGATCATGGCCAGCTTTTCTCAGAGATTAAAATCAGTAAAATTCTTTCAAACAACAAAAATTTCCAACATAGATATCAGTTTCAGAGAAATATCATTGATGTCTGTACAAATCTTCAGAAGTTATTTCAGTGAAGAAATTTTTCTATCGTCTTTGTCTGAATGGCTCAGCGTACAGGTATGTGTATGTCCAAAAACACAAACTGATAAATTCAAATCAAAATCGAAATAGAAAGAAAACGAAAATGCAAACAAAAAACGAAATATTTACATAATATACAAGGGTAGTTATCAAGCAAAGTATCTCTTTAGGGCTTGGCCATTCACCGGATTGGTGTCAAGATGCCCTTCAAGATTCTGTAATCGAAAGGAACTAGGACCCAACTTTTCAGCAATTAAAAATGGCCCAAGCCATAAGTTTTGAAATTTGGTGTGCTCACCCTTTCCTTCGTGTGGTTTGTTCCACTTCAAGACGAGATCGCCTACTTCAAAATTTCTATCAGAAGAAAAATTAGAACCAAACCAGCTTTTAATCAACTATTGATGTTGATCTAACTTACGCTTATCTTGGGCTCTTACTTCTTCCAACTTCATCAAAGCGTTAATTCGGTTTTCTAAAGGGGGACAATCTTCTTCTTGGATTTTTTGCAACAACTGAAGCGAAGGAAGAAGAATGTGAGGTGGCAGAATTGCTTCTCTGCCATAAATGAGAAAAAAGGGGGAGTTACCTATAGCGGCTTTGGGTGTTACCCTATCATCCCACAGTGCGTTCAGCAGTGCATTGTGCCAGTTCTTGTGATTTTCAGCCACGGTTCTTTTGATAATTTTAATCAAGTTCTTGTTTGTTGATTCTGCTAAGTCGTTGCCCTGTGGGTAGTAACTAGAAGAATACTTCAGCTTTATTCCTTTCTCCAAAGAAAAATCGCTCATCTCAAGAGAAGAAAAGTATGAAGCGTTGTCAAAGACTAGACAGTCAGTGATACCGAAACGGGTGATAATATTCGAGTTTAGAAAAGCGATTACCTTACCGATGTTAACAGTTCTTAGTGCAACAGCTTCAGATCATCGTGTAAAGTAGTCTATGGCTGTCACAATATACTTGTGCTTTTTTGAGGATGAAGGATTAACAGGACCTATGATATCAAGGCCCCATTGCTGGAAAGGAGAATCTACTGAAACAGGTTGCAAGGGAAAGGCTAGTTTTTGCAACCGCCCTGATGCTTTCTGACAGATGATACATTTACGACACAAGGCATGGGCATCCCTAAAAAGAGTGGGCTAGTAGTAACCAGCTCTTAAAACCTTATGAGTAGTAGTGTCGCCACCGATGTGACCACCAGCTTCTCCTTCATGCAACTCTAGCAAGACTTTTTCTGCTTCGTCTTTCTCGAGACAACGCATCAGTACGCCGTCAAAATTTTGATGAAACAGTATACCGTTAACTAGATGAAAGGAGGCAGACTTTAATATTAACGCTCTTCTCTTGGTGGGGTCAAGGTGACGGGGTACTGATCCATGTTCAAGACAGAATCTAATATCGTCGTACCAAGGACTTATGAGGTTTTGTGTGCAACAAATCAAACTTTGATTGCTTTGTCCTAGGTTTGACGTATCACTATCTTCTTGCTGTCCTATTTCCGAATCAACAACCAATTTACACAACCCTTGGCCTCTCACGATCTGAGCTGGGGTGATCTCTAAGTCATACTCCTACAAGGAGGTGACCCAGTTAGCTCTCTTTTCTCCTAACTCCTTCTGCACTAACAAGTTCCTTACGGCAGGGTAGGGGACAATGACTTTCGTCCTTGACTTCAAAAGATAGGACCGGAAATGCTTAACTGCTTTGAAAACAGGGTAGGCTTGCCGATCAACCGCTGGGTAGTTAAGTTCAGCACCTTTGAAAGCAGAGCTCATAAAGGCGATGGGTACTTCGTTGTTCTCGAAATTCTTCTGAGTTAGGACTGCGGCATAGAAACAATTAGAGGCGAAAGTATAGAGTGTAAAATCTTGAGAGAAGTCAGGGCTCATGAGAGACGAAGCGTCTATTATGGCATTCTTTATGGCATTAAAAGCTTGATTTTCTGTCGGTCCCCAGTGATATTGGGTGTCTTTCTTAATTAGGTTCTGTAGAGGCCTGACCATTTCGGAGAAGATGGGGACAAATCTTCTCACAAAGTTAATCTGGCCTAGGAAAGACTGCATGTATTTCTTGGATGTAGGAGGGGGAAGTTTAGCGATGACTTGAGTCCTCTCGGGGTCAATAATCATCCCATCACTAGACACAATGAATCCTCGTAATTTACCCTTCTCTACTACAAAGATGGACTTTTTGGGGTTCAAGGAGATGTCGCATTTACGACATCATAGCAGAACGGCTCGTAAGTGAGCTAGATGATTGTCTTTGTTTTTAGAATAAACAGTCACATCATCTAAGTAAACTACGATGGAGTGATTGATTAAGCCTCAAAAAGCAATGTCCATTTCTCTCTGAAAGGTAGCACCAACATTAATCAATCCAAAGGGCATTTTGCGATAAGCATAAGTGCCCCACGGGGTACGGAAGGTAGTTTTGAGTTGGTCTGGCGGAGACATCAAGACTTGGTTGTATCCATAGAAACCATCCAATAAAGATAGCCTCTCAGAACCAGATACCTGTTGAAGGATCTGTTCCATGGATGGGACAGGATAATTGTCTTTGTCAGATGCTCTATTGAGGTTTTGGAAATCGACATAAAGTCGAATTTCCCCTTTTTTCTTCCGAACTGGGACAAGGTTGGACACCCATTGAGTGTGCCTAACATGAAAAATTATTTTAGCACTTAGGAGTTTATTCAATTCTTTTTGAACGATCAATTCTAGTTTAGGGTGCATTTTCCTCAGTTTCTATTGGAAGGGTAAGGTTTGGGGCTTCATCAGGATGACATGCTGTATGATATTAAGATCGAACGTTTGAAGATCATCGTATGTCCATGCAAAGACATCCTTAAATTCTTTAAATAATTTAACAAAAGTATCTTTTTCTTGTCTAGAACATCCCAAGCCTAGATTAATGCACTGAGGATTTTCACTAGTTCCTAAATCAACTTTTTCATAAGACAACAAGGAACTATTGGTTTTGCAATTGACCGTCTTTTTAAATTTATCTTCAAAATCATAAAACTTTTCTAATCTAACTATGGGTTTGGGTATGAAATTTACCATGTCTGATAGAGCTTCAGGAGATTTCGGATCAGGTATTACCATAAAATCTTGCAAATTGTCATCGTGCGTGCATTCATCTATCACTACGCCTTGAAAGGTTTCTTCCATGTGCAGAAAGTTCATGATTTGCTGATCATCATCAAATACTCTCCAGTTTGTGATATTGTCAGGAACAGATGGTCGAAACAATAGCTCCACAGAGAATGCGTTTGGGGACAAGACTTCTGCAGGAAGAAGTTTAGAGGCTACATTAGCTAGTAGATCTACTTCAGCATTATTTAATCTAGGAATGGAATTTATATTGAAAGAAGAAAATTTATTCATTAAACTCCATACCTCAGACTGGTAACTTTTGAGATGCGGGGAAAGACAGT